>APFE031214589.1:23395-76932 GCA_000404065.3 Pinus taeda | reverse complement strand
CGGCTTCCTTGGGGATCAGGGCTATATGAGAAGACTTTGTATTGTCCCCCAGTTTATGTTTTCTAAATGCATTTTTAACCATTCTTACAAAGTCCTTCTTTATAATGTCCCAATGATGTTTGTAAAATGCAACGGTGAAACCATCCGGCCCGGGGACCTTGTCCTGCTGCATGCCAAAGATAGCTTCTTGTATTTCTTCTGCTGTAGGTTCTTGCTCCAGCTTGTTATTGTGTTCCTCTGTTATCTTGCTTTCAATTATACTTAGGAAGTCATCGCTGTCATGGTGCTGGTTCGCCGAGAGGAGGGCTTTGAAGTGCGCATGAGCTGCGTTTTTTATGGCTTCTTGGTCCCTGAGTTCTCTCCCATCGACTTCTATTCTGTTTATCTGGTTAATTGCTCTTCTAATCTTGACATTATTGTAGAAGAATGAGGTATTTTTATCCCCAGCTTTTAGCCAGAGACAGCGTGATTTTATTCTTTGTTCTTCCTCCTCCATGCGATTTTGCCGGTAATGCTCTTTGTACAGCTCTTTTTCCTTGTTTAGATCCTCTGCTGTGTATTGCATCTGCTCTTTTTCTTTGTGCCATCGTTCCATTTCCAGATGTAGCTCGGTTTTTTTTTTCATCTCAGCAATTGCGTTTTCCCTAGCCCATTGCTTTATGGCAGTCCTGAGGTGTTTTAGCTTTGATTCCCAAACGAAATGGGGGGAGCCAATAACTTCTGTCAACCACTGTTCCCTTACCAAGGTGCGGAAAGCCTCATGGTTGTCCCAAGATCTGTTATATTTAAACGGAAGAGGGCCGAAATTTGATCCTTTGTCCATGGAGAGAACCACGGCCTTGTGGTCCGATGCTGTGCCATGAACTATGTGGCTTCTGATTGTTTGATAATTTTCTGCTACTCTTTCCTGTACGAGTAACCTGTCTAACCTCTCCTTTATGTTGTGGATTCCTGCTCTTCTATTTGTCCATGTGTATTTCCCATAAGTTAGGGGTGGGTCGATCAGTTTGAATTGCTGTATGATGGATTCCAACTTGTCTCTGAACTGATCAGCATGGAAAATCCCCCCATACTTTTCATCTATCTGCCTTATAAGATTCAGGTCTCCTCCTAGGATTACCCCACTGTTGTGAGTGATACTGAGGTCCATTTCTAGGGTGTTCCAGCAACTTTCTTTGTCTCTGTAATGATTAGGAGAATAAATGTTGTAGATGTGGAAAGATTCCCTGGTGCTTTTGCTCTTTAGATCTGTTCGGATCCACCAATTACAAAGCTGGGAGCTGATTAATTCCCATTTGTTTGTATTCCATAAGGTTCCGATACCTCCCGAAGCTCCTGATGAGCCTTTTGAGATGCCTTGATAGTTTCTGTATCTTTGGGTTTGAAGGAGAAAGTCTTGCTCGGTAGTTTTAGTCTCCTGGATTAGGAGGATATCAGGCTTTTCCTGGTTAATGAGATCCTTGATTGCATTTAGCTTAACAGGTGAGCCGAGCCCCCTACAGTTCCAAGAGACTATATTCATTATTTACCAGTATTGAGGTGGATTCCTGATTTCTCCTTGGCTTTCTCGCCACTTCCTTTGAGCTTGCCTAAGAAGGAATCCATTGGTTGTTGGGTGCCTATTGCCATTTCCTTTGCTGCTGTTTCATCTCTTAACTCTCTGCTTGATTTTCGTCCGGCTTTTCTTGGGGGATCAGATGGCCGTTTCCTCTTGTTCCGAAGATCTTTGCAACGTGTGGGTAGACGGGAGGAGCAGAGGAGAACGCACAAAGGCAATCAGAGAAGGGGAGTGAGGGGGAGAGGTTCCAGAGGCAATTCTAAGCAGATAGGGTTTCGAAAGGGTTGGGAAGAAGGGGGGGAGAGCGGGGGAGGGGTGTTTAGATAGATGGAATGGCTGCGGAAATTATTGCCCGGATTCGAAGAAGACTTTTTCCTTTTTACTTGTTCCCAAGATCCTTCAGAGTTTTCCTCGTGATGTGTGGCTTCATTTTCTTTCAGTTTACTGCATCTATTAGTAAAATGGTCGTATTCATGACATACCTTGCACTTGAAGGGTAGTTGTTCGTAGTCCAGCTGTTGAATGTGTAGCCATTGATCCACTCTTAGCTTTACAGCTTCCGGCAGTCCTTTTCCAAGATCGACTTCAACGCAGATCCTGGCGCACGCATGCATGTTTTCCTTTGGTTCCGATCTGTCTATATATTTTCCCACAGCATTACCGATTGCTTTGACCGATTCGTCCCCCCAGCAATGCAAGGGCAGGTGTGGAAAGCGCACCCAAACAGGGACCGCGCTGGGGATGTCCATCTCCGGATCAAAGTCCGGGGTCCAGCGATTCAGATATAAACCTCTTGTGTCCATGAAATAAGGCCCGTTGCGAAAGATGAGGTGCTTGTCTTCCTTCGTTTCGAAGAGGAAGGTGTAGTAACCACGCCCGCAGAATCGGATGGCTATCTTCCCTTGAATCATTGTGCTCCAGTTACGCTCCACCCATTTTTGGACCGTCCTTGGAGAGGGCCAGAGGCCAGTGAACTGACCAAATAGTCCTCTTTCAGACAGCGTTATTGCCGATTTTCTGGGCAGAGAAGGGGGCAGATTTACTTCAGGAATTTCTTCAAGCTTCTTGATGAACTTTGACTGGGAGGGACGGGATCTGGCTTCTGAATGGTTAGAGAGGAGGGCTGCAAAAGATTCCTCAGGGGATTCAGGAAGCGGAGGGGGGGAAGCGGATCCTGCCATTGCAGGCCCGCAGCGCACAGCAGAGGGACAAGACTGCTAGAGAGGGGGACCCCGAAGGCGGAGTCAGCGCAGGAGGCGCAGAGAGGCAGGGCGGCAGAGGAGGCCCAACAAGGCAAAGCCTGGGGGCTGGGGCGAGGGCGCAGGGTTCAGTCAGGCAGGGCTACCACGTCGCAGAGCGCAGGCCACCGTCTCTCCTAAATTCTTCCGAAATATCAAAAGGTAGTGGGCTTGGCCCGGTTCGGTTACTACTCGCACGACGAGATACGACCTTGCTCGAGATCGAACACAAGACCGGTCCATCATGACGAGGCCGACTTTACCACTACGCTGCCTCCACGACCTTACGAAATTACAGCATTTTACAAGGCAATATTACATCTATTTTTAGCTTCGGGGGCGCTACCCCCGATCCCCTGCTGGGGGGGCTCCTAAAGATCGCTACTACCCCCCTGGACACCCCTTGCAGTGAAAATATTAGGGGTGGCATTGCCGCCACATTACGAACTGGGGTCCAATGCGGTGATACCTCTGAATAAAGAAGATAATCAAGCTCCAAACCCAACAATCTTCCAGTTGGAAACTAATCATAGAAAATCCATTGCTGCTTCATTTGTTGGACAATGACTCCACTTTGGACTTGTCTATTTCTCATCTTCATCATCATACTTGAAGACCAATTGAAAGCGATCAAAATCTCAGTTGCTCCCTGGTTAGAACTTTTGTTTACATATATGTAGGATTCTGGCTAGTGTGTATCTTTTCCAGCTTCAACTGTCCATCTTCCAACACTGAATGTATGAAATGATACTTGAGTTGTATATGTTTTGTCTTGGAATGAAATGCAAAGTTCTTTGCAAAATGTATGGCACTCTGATTATCACTGCATAACCTGCCCAACTCCTTCCTCTTACCCAATTCATCCAGAAACCTTTGTAACCAAATTATTTCTTTACTAGCCTCTATAGCAGTAACATACTCTGCTTCCATTGTTGAGAGTGCAACAACACTTTTCAGTTCTGAAACCCAACTGACAGTTGTTCCACCTACAGTAAACACATACCCTGTTGTGCTCCTTCTATTATCTTTATCACCCCATATCTGCATCAACATATCCCTGTAGAGCAATGTTTGAACCACCAAAGCATAATGATTGATTTGTGGTACCTCTCAAATACCTGAGAATCCACTTCACTACCATCCAATGTTCTTTTCTTGGATTGTTCATGTACCTGCTTACAACTCCCACTACATGTGCAATATCAGGCCTTGTGCAGACCATTTCATACATTAAGCTTCCAACTGCTGATGCGTATGGAACTTTAGACATATAAGCCATTTCTTCCCGAGTCTTGGTGTTATAGACATATTTGGGCACTGCAATCCCAATGTTATATGTCAATAAACCAAGGGCTCTTTAACCCCTAAAAGTGTTGTTTCATACCCTAAAGGATCATGGTCAACTGTTTACATCATTCCCCAGAAGTTCCACCTTAAAAACCACTCAGAACTAGCCAAAACAGGACCATATTGACTGCTCCACTATTAGGGTGTGATGCATATTGACTGCTACACTAGCTAGGTGCGATGCATACTGATGAAGCCTTCTATAGGGTGCGATGAGCGAGTATGGACAAATGTCCAAGATAGTTTGCTAAGTGGATGCTCATGGAATCTTCTAGAAACTTCTCTTATGACACTTGCCTCTCTAAATTCACCTAGGGATGAGTAAGAGATCCAAGAAATCTCCAAGTGGAACCAAGAACAACAAGTGGAATGACACTAATTAAAAACCCAGAGATGACTCACACCCTTGAACACATCTATAAATGGATCCCTCATCCGAGAGATCTGGAGGCTGGAATTTTGTAATTTGCAAGGAAGTGCTGATAGTTTGTCTTTGAGAAAGAGCATTGTATTGTTGGGTGATATTGCTTTTCATGAGGTGAAGAGGGCTTTGATGCTGGGAGGATGATGCTAGATCAGATAGCTGGGTTGTAGTTCTCCCTTCTATTTTAATAAAGTTCTTTGAGTTTTCCTCCATACAATCGTGTAATTGTGAATGTTGTTATTTGTGAATGCCATTGTATGCTCAATGTATTTCTGATTCTGCATTGTTTATGATATAATAGATCAAGATGCTTTGATGGTGTTTTGTTACTTTGTTTCTACAGATATTCTCTAAGCAAGACAAGTAGGAGAGGAGTTGCAAGCTCTATCAAGGGAGAGAGAAATCAAGCAAGGAGTCAAGTGGAAGATCCAGGTTGGTTCCTTTGCTTCTCTCTTATCTATCATACATAGAGGAAATAGCAAATTGCTTTGATTGTTTGTTTCTAGGATAGCTGCCAATCCTAGTGGGACTAGCAGATCGAAAAGAAACTAGTTTTCCCGGAAACACTTGGGACACACCTCCTTACTTAGTTTGAAATGGTTACCCAAAGGCATACTAACTGGTTTTGCATTCTGCATATTAAATCTTTTCAACACCTTTTCTATGTACTCACTCTGAGACAATGTTAATTTTTTATTCTTCCTGTCTCTAGTTATTCTCATACCAAGGATTTGTTTCACATCACCCAAATCCTTCATTGTAAATGAGTTTGCTAGTTTTCTTTTGAGCACATTTATTTCCTGCATGTTAGAACCTGCAACAAGCATGTCATCTACATACAATAACAATATAATATAACTTCCATCATTTTCCTTTTTGAAATAAACACAATGATCAGAGTGACATCTAGTATAACCTTGTTCAGACATAAACCTATCAAATTTTAGATCCCACTACCTTGGAGCCTGTTTTAAGCCATACAAGCTCTTCTTCAACCTGCACACTATAATCTCCTTCCATTTTACCTCATATCCTTGTGGTTGTTGCATATATATCTCTTCCTCCAAGTCCCCATGGAGAAAGGTTGTCTTTACATCTAATTGCTCAAGATGCAAATCTTCAATTGCTACTAGACTTAAAATAGTTATGATTGAACTCTTTTTAACAACATGAGAAAATATCTCATCAAAGTCTATACCATTTTTTTGTGCAAACCCCTTCATCACAGGTCTAGCTTTATACCTTTTTCTACCTCCTTCTTCTTCCTTCAACCTGTAAACCCATTTATTATGCAATGTTGTTTTACCTACAGGCAACCTGACTAACTCCGAAGTCTGGTTATGTGCTAAGGCGTCCATCTTTTCTTTCATGGCTTTCTCCCACTTCTTCATGGTTTCTACTTGCACTACTTATTCATAACATTCTGATTCACTAGAATCAGTCAACAATACATAATATAATGAAGGAGATATCGTTCAGGGTGGCTATTTACCCTGATTGATCTTCTAACACCACTTCAGGTGTTTGAGGTGCTTGTTATTGTTGTGGTTGTTGTTGTTGTTGTTCTGGTTATTGATCATTCTTATTTTCAGGGACCTTCACTTTTGTTGTGATCTCATCAAGCACCGTGTATTCTCTATTTTCTTTTTCCTCTTTCTTTTCTTGCATTTGATCCTTATACAAAACCTTTTCATTGAATATGACATCTATGCTCATAATGATTTTGTGCTTTTCATAATCATAAAAGCGATAACAAAAATCATTAACACCATATCCAATAAAGGTACATTTCTTTGATTTTGCCTCAAGCTTTGCTCTATTTTCTTTATTAATGTGGACAAAGGCTTCACAACCAAAAGTTTTTAAAAATGAGTAGTTTAGCTTTTTACCTATCCATGTCTCCTCTGGAATACCACCATCCAAGGAAATTGAAGGTCCTGTGTTTATTAGATAAACAACAGTATCTACAGCATCTGCCCAAAATTGCAAAGACAATCCTGCATGCAATCTCATGCACCTTGCACGCTCCATGATAGTCCTGTTCATCCTTTCTGACACACCATTTTCTTGTGGTGTTCCTGGAACTGCCTTCTCTCTGTGAATTTCATTATCTGAACAGTATCTATCAAACTCTTTGCTGCAACATTCACCTCCATTATCTGATCTATGACACTTCAACCTTTTTCCTATCTCATTTTCAACCAAAGCTTTCCATTTCTTGAGAGTATCAAATACATCAGATTCTTTTTTAATACAATAAATCTAGGTTTTTCTGGTTGCATTATCAATAAAAGTAACATAATAATGATATCCACCGAGAGATGATACCTGAGTAGGTCCCCATACATCTGTATGCACAACCTCTAATGTTTTGCTCTTCTTTGCTTTCCCAACTCTCAGGAATCTGACTCTCTTATGTTTTCCATGCACACAATTCTCATAGAATTTTAAATCAATGTACTTCAAACCTGGGAACAAAATTCTTGAGTGAAGAATCTAAATCCCCTTCTCACTAATGTGCCCAAGCCTATTATACCACAATGTCGTATCTTCTCATGTAGAGATTAAAGCATTAACAGAATTAGAAATACCATTGCATAAATACAATGTACCAAACTTTTCTCCTTTTGCTATTACCAGGGCTCTTTTAGTGACCTTCCAGGTTTTATCTGTAAAAATAATTACACAGCCTTCACCTCCAAATTGCCCTGTTGAAATTTTTCTTTAGATCTGGAACATGCCTTACCTCTTTCAATAGCCATTGATTTCCATTCTGCTATTTTATGAAAACTGTACCCATTTCAATGATTTTACAGGGTTTATTATCACCCAATTGAACCTGACCAAAATCTCCTTGAACATAATCATGAAAATGTTTCCTATTAGGTGTGGCATGGAATGAGGCCCCTGAATCTACCACCCAAGAATCAATAATATTTTCTAATGAAAGAATCAAAGCATATTGCAACACGTCATCTATCACATTTTCTTCATGATTGTTTTCTTGTTGTGTATCTCCTTGTTTTCCCTTCTGAGACTTGCAGTCTTTCTTTAGGTGTCCTTTCTTCCCGCATTTCCATAACACTATCCCCAATCTTGACTTGGATTTGCCTTTCCTCGACTTACTACGATATCCTGGGCTCTTTCCTCTTACCATTTTTCTTGCCCTAGTCTTTGTAGTCAAAGCATTACCTGATGTCTCACCGGAGCTTTTCCGCCGCATTTCCTCGCTAAAGATTGCACTAAAAACATCATCAAACTTTAAAGTACTAGATCTAGAGACAGAGTTACTAATGGCCATAAGTAAACCATTCCAACTTTCTGGAAATGAGCACAGAAATAACAGATCCCTAACTTCATCATCAAAAGTTACCCCTATAGAAATTAATTGACTAGTAACTGTATTAAATTCATTTAAATGATCAACAACAGATCCACCTTCTGACATCTTCATATTAAATAAACGCTTCATAAGAAATACCTTATTTTAGGCCAAGGGTTTTTCATATAGTTTGTCCAATGCCTTTATTAAATCCTCTGTTGTCATGTCCTTTGAAATATTAAACGCTACTGACACCACTAGGCACAGCCGTATTGTTCCAAGTGCCTTTCTGTCGAGGATATCCCTTTCTGTGTCTATCATACTCGTCGGATTCTTTGTCTTTCCACTCAATGGTAGGTACAAATTTCTCTGATATAGACAATCTTCCATCTGCATCTTCCATAGTTGGTAGTTTTGGCCATTAAATTTTTTGATCCTAAACCTATCATCTTCCGTCATTGCTCCCACTCGAACCAGGAGCCCTTCTCTCCTACGAGTTTATCAGCCAAGTAGACCTTCGACTCTTATACCAGTTGTTAGAAAATTATATATTACAAAGCAATGGAAAACATAAAATATATTTCAGAAATATAAACACATAAAACAAGAGAGACACAGATATACGTGGTTCACCCAATTTGGGCTACATCCACAGAGAAACAGCTAGTCCTTCCTTTTATATTATCCAGCAAACTGAAGAGATACAACCTACAACAAATCCGTTGTGATTCCCTCTTCACTCTCACACAATCTCCTCTCTCTTTCTCACTCAGAATACAGATCTACATAGACACAATACAATTCCCTCATATATAGCGAGGGGTTGCCTTCTAGCGAAAAAACCCTAAATTAAAGATAACTTCTACCATTAGATCTCCGCCTAATGAATGGCCCAGATTGACTACGAAATTACAACATTTTACAAGGCAATATTACATCTATTTTTAGCTTTGGGGGCTCCTAAAGATCGTTGTCACCCCCCCTAGACCCCCCTTGCATCGCAAATATTGCGGGCGGCAACACAAACTAGGGTCCAATGCGGTGATACCTCTGAATAAAGAAGATAATTAGGCTCCACACCCAACACATCCCATACATCATTCTTCATAAGAGATTCATATTCTTCATCCATAACATCTTTCCAAACTTGTTCTTTTATAGCTTCTTCAAATGCAGAAGGTTTGACATGGATCATAGTGCTCATGGCTACAACATATCCCTGGTACTTGCATGGCTTCTTCTTTCCTCTAAATTATCTTTGGATGGACACATGTCTCTCAACATCATGGAGTGAGTCACGAAGCTAAAGTGGTATCTTCCTAGTAGGAGGATTACTAGGAGGAGGATCTAAGGGATCCATAGGCTCCATGGGATCATAAACAATATCAGTCTCGGATTCGGGCATGGATGGACCATCCAAGATATCCATATCATAATTCTTCTTAGGAGGAGGAGGTGGAGGGGGTTCCCTTGTTTTTCCAAGGGAAACATCTTCATCAAATGTAACATCCATGCTAATTTCAACCTCCGTTTGACCAAGAATATATATTACAAATGCTTTAGAATTTTCAAAATACCCTACAAAAGTACCTTTTCTTCGGCACATGGAAATATACGGGACATCAAATTATGCGGAGATGACTAATGTCGGGCTTCACACCTGTAAATACTTCTTCGAGAGTTTTTTTTCAAAAGCTTGATGAGGCAGCCTATTTTGAACATATACAACAACATGTGAAGCTTCGACCCAAAGAAATTTAGGTAACTTTTGATTGTGGAGAATCACTCGAGTGGCTTCTGTTATAGACCTATTCTTCCTCTCAACTAGACCATTTTGTTCGGGAGTATATGGTTCAATTTTTTTTTTCTTGACACCTTCCTTTTTGCAAAACTCAATGAATTCATTTGACATGTATTCTCCACCATCATTAGAACTGAATATTTGGATCTTCTTCCCTATTTGATTTTCAACCAATGATTTGAACTCCTTAAATATTTTGAAGGCTTCGTCCTTATGCTTTAAATAGTATATCCATGTCTTCCTTGAATAGTCATCAATTAATGTGATGTAGTAGAGATGTCCTCCAATAGAGTGCACGAGCATTGGACCACATATGTCGGAATGAATGAGATGGACAATGTTAGTGGTCTTGTTTTCACTAGAGGGGAATGATCCCCTTGTCATATTTCCACTAGTACATCCTGAACATACTCCATCATGTTGAGCTTGAACCTTTGGAATCCCTGAGACTAAGTTCTCCAATTTCATAAGAGCATCATAATGAAGATGAGGTAACCTTTGGTGCCATAGTTCACTTAGATGATTTGTATTATGAACCAATGTCAATAGTGACCTTGTAGATTCCTTCATATCTTATTCCCAAAGTGAATTAATCTTTCATAAGTGATCTAATGGGCCAAGTAATAACTTTTCCCTTGATGAATGAAACCATCATCCCTTTGTCTTCCAAAGTGGAGATTGATACCAAATTCTTCTCTAACCTAGGCACATACATTACATCATGTAGTACAATAGATTCCTCAGAATTCAAAAGAAATTTGACCTATCCAAAACCTTTAACGAGATGAGTGGAGTAGTCTCCAAGAATGATTTTCAAATTTGACTCCCTCTCTACAAAATTAGAGAGAACTTCTTTGTAACCAGAGAAGTGATGAGTGGCCCCACTATCAACCAACCAACTATCCCACAAATCCAGAGGAGATGAACTAGTAAGGGCAGAAATAAGAATATATTCAGATTGATTTGCAACATTACTTTCATACTTGGAGAATTTTGACTTCTTTTGTGGGTGGCGATCTTCTTCATCGTCACTTGGAGCATCTCTTTTTCTTCTTTCATTTCTTCCATTGTGGTCATACCTTTGGTCATCTCTCCTTATTTGATCATTGAACTCGTTGTTGTTGCTTCTAGTATTATAACGTGGTCCATTATTCTTCTCGGGGTAATCTCAAGCATAATGCCCTTTCTTATGACAATTGTAACAACCTCCAGGGTAAATGTGCATATAAACAACATAATAGGAATAGAAATACAATAAACATATCAGCCATCAAAATCCATATATACATCAGTACATTTGCACATGAGAATTAGGGGAATGAATTTTTTCATTAATAAATGCAATGAACCAACAGGTGATCGGACTACCACGTTCCACTCGACCATAGATTGGTTGAGCCAAGTCTCTCTTCAGCCAATCACCCCCATGCCATATTCCAAGCATGAATGTGGGATCTCAGAGAACACATCAATCAAAACTCATTCAGGGCTTCCAGAGGCCACCCACCTCAACCCATCAAATAGTGATTCTACCTCACAGTCGGACATCACCAAAAACCATCATCAGATTGGTCTCCATCCAAGACTTCCAAGGCTTCCAGAGTGTTTGTCCAACCAAGGCTTATAGAACTAGTAACTCAACCCACAACTTATACAGGGCTTCCAGAGTGTTTGTCCAACCAAGGCTTCCAAAAATAGTAACTCAACCCACCAAGGGATTCCAGGACTAGTAACTCAACCCAAGCTAAGGAAACATGAGAACCAAAAAAAACAAAGCAATGAAAGTAAACCCACAATCACCATGGCTATCCAGGAAATGGCAAGGCTAGGCAATACACTGTCAATCTAGGCAATCCTCCATGCTAATGATAGATCACAACTAAGAAACCACATGCATGTGCCATGCATGCCAAAACTAGTGAAGAAATCATACATGCAACTCAGTACCTACAAGCAATCTGAAGTAGTTGTTGATGTCAATGCCTTCTTGTGCTTTCCTTCTCTTCCTTTGCCTTCTTGCTCCAAGAATCCAAGTATGCCACACCCTCCAAGAGTACTCCAAGAAAACTCTAAGTAACCAAGAGTATGAGAGAGAGAGAGAGAGAGAGAGAATAATGGGAGAGCTCCAAAACTGAACTGACCAAGTCTCCACTCTAAAAGGAAGAAGCTAGTCAACTGATCCTCAAAAGTCTTTTTATTAATGAGGCCTTATTTTCTTCATTCTCCATTATTTTCCTTTAATTTCCTCCTCACATGCAAAATGTAACCTTTCACCTTCCTTTTCTCCTAATTTCCATTATTTTCATAAATAAATGTGCCAAAATACCTTTTTGGTTCTTTAATGCCTTAGTCATTGCCTTTTCTGATTTCCTTAGCCATAAACAACCAAATGAACACCCCCTAGGATGTCTTCCCCACCATTCAGCTTGGAATACATGTCCCATCATCCGTGGTATTTATATATTTTTACATGAAATTTTCACCAGGGTTGTTACAAAACCCTCCCCCTTGGGGGAAAATCGTCCTTGGTGTTCAATGACACCAATAACCAACATGACTGTTGAAAACAAAACATATTGCCCATGGAGCTTTATAACACAGCTCATTACAATATTTACAATGAAAAACCTGCTCAAAATAAAAATATCATGACAACATGACCATATAAAAACTATATTGCATATTGGAGCTTTATAACACAACTCATTACGGTATTTACAATCATATACACATTTTCTTAACGAGCAAATAAAGGATACGATGCATGTATCAATCAACAAGGGAATCCAGAGGCTCACACCTCCACCCTCAAAGTAATACCAGGATTCATCTCCTTCCCAAGAAGTCCAGAATCCACTGCAAAGTCAAATCTACATCCAATGTCCAATGCTATAATCCCGCACCACTTGTCCTCTCAATGAACAATTACTGGCTTTTTCTTCCAAGGCGCACTCCCAATGTGCATCTGATTCCATATGGAAATGCTAATGACCAAAAAAAAATCCATCTATGACCTTCCCTTCTCTGCTACACAGTCCCTCGGGAATCTGGTCACCCCTTCCATGTAGTCACTCACCTTCCAAGTTCTACTGGCACCCCCATCACGGGTAGTCCATCCCTTGCAAAGGCTTCTGTTGGGTGTAGGTATTACACTTAAGTAAACTCCTCAACACTTAAATTGTCAACCTGGGGGATTCGTAAACTTAGAGACGAAGAACAGGAAATGCCAGAGATGGTATGAATATTTCTAATATCAATTCCTACTTTCTTTAAAGGAAACATTGTAGAATCAAACTATAAAGAGAAAAATGCAACTTGAACCATCAAAATAATCTGAGACTGGAACAAGGGAAAATGCATTTGCAAAAGAGATTTAGAAATAAAGGGGCAATCACTCTAGCTAACTATTGATGAACTATTGAGTGTGTGTTTTCTTTAGCAAAGACACTTTAGCAGTCTTCTCCAGATGGGCCCTTCAAATCCTGCTTATGTAAATATTTCATTCTCACAAGAATCTATCTTGCACTAGTGCAAGAACAACGATTTATGCGGAGGGTGTAAAATGATGTCCATACTAAAAGTGTTTTTCTTCGTGCAAGGGCTTTAACTTTCTCAAGTCCTAAGCACTCAGATCCAATAACAAGAAACTGGTTCTTGTACCAGATCATAGCTTCTCACACTTTAGCATTTAATTCTTGAAATCAATGCTTAATTACTGCAAGTGTTATGAAACCAAATTGCATACCAAAAAGATGAATGTTTCTGAATTTAGCAAAGTGCAGAACTAGAGAAACAATCTTTATAATTTATCTTGTTATGAAGTATTAATGAAAGCAAGAAAGTTGTTAGAAGTAAACTAAAAAAAGGCTTACTACATCACACAATCTTGCACTGGTGCAGGTTCAATTCTTCTACTTAAACCAGGTGGGAAACCAAATCAAACAGACTTGCAGAAAGTGAATAGCACACCAACGTGCACTGGTGCAGGTAATTTCCCCTGCTTGGACCAGGCAGGGAAAACCAAACAAAACGTGCAGAAAGTGAATAGCACACCAACTTGCACTGGTGCAAGTAATTTCTCTTGCTTGGACATGGTGGGGAAAACTAATCCAAAATCAGATGCAGGGAAAGGAAACTTATCTACTTCACACTGCAGATTTGCTTTCACTCAAATAGGAATTCAGATGTTGTAAATTAAATCACACTTGGCAGTATAAAACATAAATTACAAGAACAAAAAATAGGGAGAACACGCTGGGTTGGTTGGGCCCTAGCCAACCAGCACATTTCCCTTTTAAATGGAAACGCTACTCAGTACTGTATCAATTCATCAGCTGTTAAGCATAAAAATAAGATCCATGGAACGTAAGGTGGAGGTCCCTTTCTTATTAAATCATAAAGGCAAATACATGCGTGATTAGATATCCAACCCAGAATTGGGCAATAACAAAATGCAGGCTTGTTACCGCCTTCCTGGTTCTATCTCTGTTCTATACAACTCTATCAACCATTAACCATCTTGTCCTATTTACATCTCTCATTATATAGATCCTTGGCCGAAGGCCAAAAGGATCGTTCAACTCGTTACATAACCGATTGCAGAATTTAGATTGTTCAACCAATTACATGACCGATTGCAGATCGTTCAACTAATTACATAACCGATTGCAGAATTAAGCTTTCGGCCTTCAAAATTAGTCATTTTAACAGAACAGGCCATAGTAATCTCCAGTTGTTGTCTCTCATAAATACGATCTCAGCTACTTCTGAATTGCCTTGTTGGCGTAATTGGAGCTTGGCTGCCTTCAGATCTAACCTGCTGTCGTGGCTTAAGTGGCACAAAACTGGGTGGCGATCAAGGAGATCCAGATATGCTGCAAGGATTCGCGGTGCTGGCACTGGTGCGAGATCCGCTCCTAAACTAAGATTTGCGGTCACGTAAGCATTTAACTACCAAATAACATTGGAGGTATCAATAAGTTACGAAAGTAATTATAAGCAAGAAATCACGTAATAAATAATTAATAAATACTAAGTTAAGTTTAAAAATGTAAAATATAAAGTTAATGCAAAATGTGTCATCGTTCTTACACTAGTGCAAGATGAGGGTGTGTAAGATAGGTAAAACAAGGGTATTTAGGAAAGGGAAAATCGTCAAAAAGGGAGCAAATAAGAGGATTATCCTCCCATCCCTAAAATATTGTGTGTCCTCACACAACTTCTTTACCTCTGCAAAAAACTTCAAAATTTTAAGCACTCCAACTCAATCCCATCTTGGCATGTTGTCCTCAGGCTGCACTATTTCAGCCTTCTTCTTTTTGATGCTCCTTAACTTCTTTGTCACCTTTTTCAATTGCTTGAAACATCGTGCAGCTTGATATTTCCAAACTCTGACCTCGCTTTTCTTTTTCTGAAGCTCTGCCTTTAACTCTCCTCTGCTCTATTCTTTGTCCTCCTGTGCTTCAGCTACAAGTTGCTCCAAGTTCTGCACTTGAAGCTCCAACTTAGCTACTCGAGCAATAGGAGTCACTAATTCTTTTCCTCCTTCTGTCTCAACAGGGGTTGTAACTTCCTCAGGGACTTCCATATCTGCCATGGTCATATCAGGGAATTCATCTCCCTCTGGTCCCTCTTTTTCCAGCTCTTCCTCCTCTGATTCTTCTTCCTCCTGTTCTTCTTTCTCTGGTTCTTCTTCTTTTGTGGGTTATGTCTCTTATTTTTCAGGTTCTTCCACCTTTTCTTCTTCTGTGGATTCTTCTACTCCTGCATCTTCTTCTTCTTCTTCTTTTTCTTCTATTTCTGGTTCTTCCTCTCTCACTGGTGCTCCTTCTAGTACTGGTGCAGGAAGGGATTCCACACCCTGTGGGGGTTGTCTTTCTTCACCTGTATCAGAGAATTTACTCTTCTTCTAGAGCCTTTTGATAAAATCAGCCAGTAGAGTATCATCCACGACCTCTACAATCTTCGTCGTGTCTGCAAGGACCAACAGATTGTGGTGCTTGGGGACCTGTGCCTGTGGTGATGGCGTAGTAGGGGTTTCTTCAGCGAGTGCACTAATTATCTCCTTAGTTGAAGATGAGGCCTTCTCTTCTATTGATTTTTCCGACCACTTCCTTTTCACACTAGTGCGAGAAGAAATTCCCTTTTCGCTTTTGCTCGGTCCCTTACTTGTACTGGCGGGGTCCTTTATCTCTTCTCCAATGACTTTTCCTTCATGCAACTATTTTAACAACGCTTCCCATGTCATTCCTTTCTTCTCCAGCTACTTCAAGACCAAGATTTTGATCAGTTCGTGATGGTATAACCTTGTATCGACCTGGTCTGCCCTTCCATCCTGTATGCTTTTAGCCATTTTCTCCAGGCTTTTAAGCAAAATGTAGGGGAAGTTCATCCTCCATCGAACATGTCGGCCTGCTTCAAAATGTTGGAGCATTCTAAAATGATACACCAAGGTGCGGGTGTATCTTCCCTCGCAAGTCACAATCTTTTGCAAAATAAAGAGGAGCTCCTGCCACTGTCCCAGCAAGGCTTTGCGCAGAACTCCTAATTTCTAGTTCACCTCTATCTTTTTATCAACGATGAAACGCTGCCAATGTTTACTTTCCAGCTTCTAATTCTTGAACCATCGTTCTCTCGTATTGTCCAAGCCCGTTGTTGCTGCTATGAATTCCTCTGTAATTTTGAATTTAAGAGGCCCAATTTTCACTCAGCCGTTTTTAAAACTTCTTGCAAACCGTAGGGCGACTTCTTTGTCATATCCGTCAAAATTTTGCAGGAACTGTAGAAAACCCGAGTCTTGCAATAGTGCAAGACTATTGTGATAATTGGTAGTCTGCTCAATTTTGCTGAGAGACAGGGGTTCATTTCGGACAGACGACATTGTTGCTAGCGGCTATGAACAGTCGAGCTTTGAGGCTTTGTATCCAATACCGGAAAAATCAGCCTTCATAAATAGAAATCTAACTGTTCATCCATCTTTTCCATCATATCATCGGTTCATCCGCCGTAGATACATAGCATCATTGAGGTTTGGCCGAATTGGTACTCACGGCGGTGGTTTAGTGGTTAGCTGAAGTCATAATTACGTGTGAATGGATGTTTAGGATTATGGTGGAGTGGGGTAATCATGAGTGAAGGACGTTTAAGATTATGGCAGAGTGGGTTAATTACGTGCAAGCAACGGTTAACACATTTATGTGTTTCTTCATAATTTAAAAAAGGAACTTAGCATTCATTAAAAAATCATGATTTCTACTTAGAAAAAGTTTGTACTTTTAAATAATTTCCTCCTAGTTAGTATGATAGCATAAATACTTGTTGGTGAAATGAAAAGACTTCATATAACTTTCCATAATTACCACTTTCTTATGCCATATGATAAAAAATAACTTGTACTATACTGCTGACGAGGTGTATGCTCGTACTGATCTTGCACCGCTTAAATTCGTACTGTTCTGCTGGTACTTTTCTGCTTATCTTATCACATAGGACAACATGCTTGCACTAGTGCAAGCATAATATCTAAAACAGATAATTTAAATATAGGCTGGATTTTCACATGATTTTCTTAACTTTTATTGGCAATTTGCTTCGCCCTTCCTTGATGCCTCAGAGCATATCCTTTTGCTCTTTGTATGCAAGATCCTGCAATAAATTCATGAGGGAATAAAGAAGTGGGAAAGGGGAATTTTTAGAATGGGAAGGAATTCTGTTATAGGGATTCTAGGAAAGTACCAAAAGAGGGAATAAATAGAAGTGGGATAGGGGAAAGATTTCAGGGGTAAAGTGGGATTTCTTCGAAGCGGACAGGGTAAATTTTAGAAGCATGTGGGAAGGTTCATATTCTAGGATCAAAGAAGAAAACTGAGGGAATATTATGAAAGTGGGATATGAAGAAAGGCAGAAAATGTTTTGGAAGATCTGCCTGCACTGGTGCAAGAAAAATAACTGCACCGAAAATTAAGCATTACTTGAACAAAAAATATCCATGCTAATTAACCCATCTGTATCAAGGTTGGTTCTACTAAACCTGCTTCTACTTGGTGGTAGCTAGCATATCTAAAGATCAAGCAACATTTTCTTTATATTAGAAATTTTTGATATTCCTGCCAGCAAGTTGGTTTTCAAGTTGATCCTTCTGCAATCATGTCAGTAAACTGATTTTCATAATTACAGGAAAATAATTTTTTTCTCTACTTTTTTTTTATTATTTTTTTTTATTTTTAAGAAGAAGAAGAATTCATGTTTTTAAAAGGTTGGTATTACCATTCTCCACTACTGTCCCAAATTGTTGTTGGACTTGTTGTGTAAAATATTTCCTAGTAAGTGGCTGAAAGTACTTCTTTAACCTATGTCCATTTACCAAGAATATTGAATTCTGTCCATCAATAGTTTTAACTTCTTCTGCTCCATTTTCAAATACTTGGATCACTTCATAAGGTCCCATCCAACATGTATGGAATTTCCCTTTAAAAACTTTAAATCTAGAATCACAAAGGAGCATCCAATCACCTGGTTGGAACTGCTTTTTTTGAATAAACTTGTCATGCCATTTCTTACGTTGCTGCTGAATTAGTATGTTCTACTGAACAGCATCCCTTCGAAAATCATCTAACTCATTTAATTGGAGAATACATTGTTGTTGTGCCTCAGAGAGATCTAGTCCTAACTAAACTGCAGTTCTGAAAGTTTTGATCTAGAATTCAATTGGTAACAGAACCTGTTTTCCATATACCAGCTTATATGGTGTATGTCTCGTGTTATTTCTCCAAGTGGTTCTGTATGCCCACAAAGCTTCTGGTAATATTTCAGCCCAGTATTTTCGATGCATATTGACTATCTTTGTAAGAATGGACTCAATCACTTTGTTTGTAGATTCCACTTGGTCGTTTTCTTGCGGGTGATACGGCATGGATTTCCTGTGTCGGATCTTGTATTTCTCCATCACACCCTGTACCATATTAGAAATAAATTGTGGAACATTTCAGAAACAATTTCTCTAGGCACACCAAATCTAGTGAAGATTTCAGTAAAAAGAAAATCAACAACAACTTTTTTTATAGCAAAAGAAACAGCTTTAGCTTCTACCCATTTTGTAACAAAATCTGTACGATCCAAGATATGATTTTTACTGAATGATGTTGGATTTATTGGCCCTATAAAATCAATATCCCACTTTCAAATGGCTCAATCATAACTTGAGGGAATAAAGGCATTTCATTGGTTTGATTAGGCTGGCCCATTCGCTGATAGCTATCACAACGCTTGACATACTACCTAGCATCCTTAAACAAGGAAGGCCAAAAGTAACCAGCGCGCAATACTTTATATGCAGTCTGCTTATCAGTGAAGTGGCCTGCACAAGGTTCATCATGAGAAGATTTCAATATGTCAAACACTTCTTCCTCTCTTACACACCTACGGATAATCAGATCTGGGCCTGTGTAAAAGAGATCTCCTTGAATCCAGGAGTATGCAGCACTTTTCTGAATAATATCCCACTTTTCATGAGTGGACAAGTGGGGTGGTGTTTTCCCAGTAACCAAATAATTAGCAATGTCAGCAAACCATGGAGAATCTATTGATATAGCAAAAATATGTTCATACAAAAAATCATCATTAACAGGAGTTGTTTCACCAGGATTATCTAATCTAGAAAGAAAATCTGCTACAACATTACATTTTCCTGGTCTATCAACAATAGTAGTATTAAATTCCTGTAACAATAGTAACCACCTAGTCACTCTACCACTAGTTGATGGTTTTTTCATCAAATATTTAATCCTGGAATGATTAGTATGTACAAATACTTCATATCCTGTAATATAGTGCCTGAACTTATTAATTGCAAAAATTACAGCTAAAAACTCTTTCTCTATAACTGTATAATTTAATTCAGCAGAAGACAAATTCTTAGTAATATAATAAATAGCATAGGATTGCTTATTTTCCTCTTGTCCTAAAGTTGCGCCAATAGCCAAATATGAAGCATCAGAGGAAATATGAAAAGGTAGAGACCAGTTAGGACCTCTCAGAACTGGTGCCTGTACTAACTTTTCCTTCAATGTTTCAAAACACTGTTGGCAAGCTGTAGTCCAAGAAAATTCGTTATCCTTAGCTAGAATTCGAAAAAGAGGATCAGTTATCTTAGAAAAAATTTCAATGAATCTTCTATAGTAATCAGCATGTCCCAAAAAACTTCTTACTTCCCTTCGATTTTTGGGTGCAAGAAGATGCAAAATGATTTCAATATTTGCTGGATCAACTTGGATATCTTTACTAGAAATCAAATGGCCAAGTACCACCCCTGCTTTGCACATCAATCTACATTTCTTTTCACTCAAAGCGAGATGGGCTTCCTCACAATGAAGAAGTACTTTTTCCAAGTTTTCAAGAGCTTCCTGAAAAGAATCACCAAACACAGAAAAGTCATCCATCTAAATTTCCACAAATTCTAGATTAGCAAAAATAGCCAAGACTTCCCTTTAAAATGTAGTCGGGGCATTACATAAGCCAAAGGGAAGCACTCTATAAGCAAATGTACCCCATGGACATGTAAAAGTAGTTATGTCCTGATCTTCGAGTGCAATCTGTATCTAGTTATAGCCACTGAAGCCATCCAAAAGGGAAAAGTATTTCTTTCTTGCAAGGGTATCAAGCACCTGGTCAATGAATGGGAGAGGGAAATAATCTTTGAGAGTGGCTTTGTTTAAATCTTGATATTTAATACAAATACACCATCTTCCATCTTTCTTAGGTACTATTACAAATGGAGAGACCCACTAACTATCAGAAATAGGATAGATAAAACCGGCATCCAAGATTTTCTGCACTTCTTCCTTCACAATATCTCATAGAGCTGGATTCATTTGCCTTTGGGGTTGTCAAATAGGTCTAGCTCCTTCCTAAATATAGATATGACGTGTGAAAGTTTCAGGAGGGATACCCTTCATATCTTCATAGCCCCATGCAAAGGCACTAAGATGATTTTGCAACAAATTCACAGGCTGCTCTCACTGAGATGAGTCCAAATCTGAACTAATATATAAGGATTTACCAGGGCTAATCTCAACAAGAGTATCCCTCAAGGGAGTGGTCAAATGCAGTGATTCAGAAGAATGGGAATCATGATTTTCTTGAAAATCTAGGCTAAAAATTTGGCTTAATGTCTCAAAATTTGGCATAGCGTCTAGATTATTCAGGAAATCTTGAATCTCATCTTCTTGTGAAGACCCAGTATAATGATGGATAAGGGAGATGGGTTGAGTCTCATAATCACTACTTTGATCCAACCATAAAGTATCTCGAAGGTCCTGAATTGATCTGGCCAGGGGATATAAGGTAACTTTCTTCCTAGAGTCTCCATGTGAAATATATATATCACCAGAACGACATCCAATATATGCATCAGCGGTAGCAAGCCATGATTGACCCAAGATCAAGGGATGTCCTCCTACTGGGTTCTTTGGTTGAAGCACAATGAAATCAGCAGGATATTCCCAAGAATCTAATGAGATGATTACATCATCCAATACTCCTTCTGGCTTAATTTTAGATCTATCTGCTAATTCAAGCACAGGGGAGTAGGGTGAAGATGAGATAACCAAAGTTGATCCATGTTTTGCTTAGTCATGACATTAATGGCTGCCCCTAGGTCTATAAGAACATTAGTGACAAGGACATTACCAATCTGAACTGAGACAACAGGGTTTCCAGGATCAGTATATTTTTCCATAGATGCACATCCTGTCATCAACTCTGCTGCCCTACCAACAAATTGAATGGTTTGGGGTTCCAATTTCTTCCTCCCGGGTTTCTTGAGACAGAGTTCCTTAATAATCTTGGTACAAATGGGGATCTCTTTGATAGCTTGAAGCAAAGGTATCTTAATAAAAAAGATTTTGAAGCTTTGATGCCAATCTAGTCTCAGAAATAGGCTCACTTCTTTCCATCACTAGCCTCTCTGGGAAGGGAGCTAGTTGGAAGAAGGTGGCAAGGATCCAGTGAGTAAGGGTTGCTTGGTGACTGCTTTCGGAGAATGGTTAGGAGTTTCCTCTTCTCCTTTCTCTTCAATAATCACTATGGGTAGGTTCTGATTTTCTGATGTTACAGTCCTTCCCGATCTTAACTAAATATCATGAAACCCAACTGGAATAGACTGGTATTCAAATGGTAAAGGTGGGTTTGTTACATAAATCATTTTCACTGCTTTGTTATTGTTAGGATTGGGCATAGGTTGAGCAGGCAATTGAGGAGGTCGAAAGGGTAGGGGTAAAGTCAATGGTGGAGTAGACTGACTCAAAAGTTGAGGCATTGAATTTTGTGTATCAGGATATGACTACATAGGTGGCTAGTAGGAATATGGAGCATGAGTTGGACCTCTCCAACCTTGTTGCCATGGTTGAGAAGGTTTCCCATGCTAATATTGATTTCCGTATTGCCACTATTGATTGGTGTTAGGACAAGAATATGCATGTGAATTATAACCAAAATAGTGTGGAGAAAATTCAGGAGCCATACCTGCACCTACCTGAGGCCAATTTCTTCTTGCTCCCATAGCATTCAAGTATTCAGCTTTAGGCTTTCCTCCTGTAAACACAGCTTTAAGTCCTGGTATAGAGGGACATTTTTCTATAATATGGTCTTCTACACAAATAGCACACTTATTAGTTTCTTTTAAATTAAGAGGACACTCCTTAGGAGGATTCTTGTCTCTACATTTAGGACAGAAAATGCATAGTGACTCTTGTTTCTTTATAAGTTTTTGCTGAAATTTTAAAGAGTCCAACTATTTAGAAACAACATTCATTATATAAATTTTCATGTTTTCCATTTTATTTTCTAGTCCAATAATCATAGCATCGGTAGATTCAATTTTTCTATTCCTATTTCGAGTTCCTCTACCAGATCTATACTGATTTCTTGAATATTTCTTGCATAATTCACTAATTTGATCAAAAGTTCGCTGAGAAATATCACCTTGTCAGATTTAGATTATTTCTAGCATTATCAGTAAGTCTTCTTAAGAACAAGGTTCTAATAGTGCTAGAATCAAGCTTAAGTTTCAACCTTTGTAAAATATACAGAAATATTTCTAAGTAATCTTCAAGAGTTTCATCATCATCTTGTATGATTGTCAAAATCTCATCTTGCATGTCTCGAGTTTTGCAATATTCATGATATTTAGACAAAAACACTTTCTTCATTTGATCCCAAGAGGTTATGGAGTTTCCTCTTAGCCCCATGAACCAGCGTAAAGCTGAGTCCTTGAGAGTAGCAGGAAATAATCTTAACTTCTGAGCATCAGTCGAATAATCATAACTTCTACACAGAATATCAAACTCAGATAGAAAAGAGTCAGGGTCTTCATGAACTTTACCATGGAAATGGGGGAGAGCTGATGGTGGAATATTCTTCATTTGCACCACAGTGTCAGGATCCACAATTGGAAACACAAAAGTGGATTTTTATCCACTTACCTGGTTTTCACCAGACCCTTCCACATAATCTTCATGATCTGCCATTGTTTCTTTCTTACTCTCGACAGACTGAACCACACCTGAGTTGTTGTCACCAGAATCCAGGTGGATTGTTCCCTGATTGTGATGGGTTTGAATTGGATTGGGCTTCCTTCTCACAGAAGGAGACCCAATATGAGAATTGTTTTCAAAATTCTTTTGGCCCTTAGTGGGCTTTGAACCCTTACCTTTCCTAGGCATTCATTTCAGAAAAAGAAAGAAAAACAACAAGTAATTTCTAATAAAAATGTTGTCAAAAATCAATTAACACCAGTAAAATTCCTTCAAAAGAAAAATCTTTTCCAAACAATACTAAAAAATAAAGAAAAATTACCTCTATTGTATAATTAGAAAATTCTTACCAAATCAAATCGCCTCCCGGCAACGGCACCAAAATGTTGAGTGCAAGAATTACACTTAAGTAAACTCCTCAACACTTGAATTGTTAACCCGGGGGATTCCTAAACTTAGATACGAAGCATAGGCAATGCCAGAGATGGTATGAATATTTCTAATATCAATTCCTACTTTCTTTAAAGGAGAGATTACATAATCAAACTATAAAGAGAAAAAGGCAACTTAAACCATCAAAATAATTTGAGACTGGAATAAGGGAAAATGCATTTGCAAAAGAGATTTATAAATAAAGGGGCAATCACTATAGCAAACTATTGATTAACTACTGAGTATGTGTTTTCTTTAGCAAAGACACTTTAGCAGTGTTCTACAGATGAGCCCTTCAAATCCTACTTATGTAAAGATTTCCTTCTCGCAAGAATCTATCTTGCACTAGTGCAGGAATAACAATTTATGTGGAGGGTGTAAAATGATGTCCGTACTAAAAGTGTTTTTCTTCGTGCAAGGGCTTGAACTTTCTCAAGTCCTAAGCACTCAGATCTAGTAACAAGAAACTGGTTCTTGTACCAGATCAGAACTTCTTACACTTTAACATTGAATTCTTGAAATCAGTGCTTAATTACTGCAAGTGTTATGAAACCAAATTGCATACCAAAAAGATGAATGTTTATGAATTTAGCAAAGTGCATAAATAGAGAAACAAACCTTATAATTTATCATGTTATTAAGTATTAATGAAAGCAAGAAAGCTATTAGAAGTAAACCAAAAAAAGGCTTGTTGCATCACACAATCTCACACTGGTGCAGGTTCAGTTCTTCTACTTAAACCAGGCAGGAAACCAAATCAAACAGACTTGCAGAAAGTGAATAGCACACCAACGTGCATTGGTGCAGGTAATTTTTCTTGCTTGGACCAGGCAGGGAAAAGCAATCCAAAATCAGATGTAGGGAAAGGAAATTTAACTACTTCACACTACAGATCTGATTTCACTCAAACAGGAATTTAGATGCTGTAAATTAAATCACACTTGGCAGTAAAAAACATAAATTACAAGAACGGAAAATAGGGAGAACGTGTTGGGTTGGCTGGGCCTTAGCCAACCAACGTGTTTCCCTTTTAAATGGAAATGCTACTCAATACTACATCAATTCATCAGATGTTAAACATAAAAATAAGATTCATGGAACGTAAGGCGGGGCTCCCTTTCTTATTAAATCATAAAGGCAAATACATGTGTGATTACATATCTAACCCAGATTTGGGCGATAACAAAATGCAGGCATGTTATCGCCTTCCTAGTTCTATCTTTGTTCTATACAAATCTATCAACCATTAACCATCTTGTCCTATTTATATTTCTCATTATATAGATCCTTGGCCGAAGGCCAAAAGGATCATTCAACTTGTTACATAACTGATTGCATAATTTAAATTGTTCAACCAATTAGATGACCGATTGCAGATCGTTCAACTAATTACATAACCGATTGGGGAATTAAGCTTTCGACCTTCAAAATTAGGCATTTTAACAGAAGAGGCTGTAGCAATCTCCATCTATTTGTCTCTCATAAATCCGATCTCAGCTACCTCTAGATTGCCTTGCTGTCGTCACTGGAGCTCAACTACCTTTAGTTCTAACCTGCTGTCATTGCTAAAGTGGCACAAAACTGGACAATGATCAAGGAGATCTGGATCTACTGCAAGGATTCGCAGTGTTGGAACTAGTGTGAGATCCGCTCCTACACTAAGATCAACGGTCACGTAGACATTTAACTACCAAATAACATTGGAGGTATTGATAAGTTATGAAAGTAATTATAAGCAAGAAATCACGTAATAAATAATTAATAAATGCTAAGTTAAAAATGTAAAATATAAAGTTAATGGAAAATGTGTCATCGTTCTTGCAGTAGTGCAAGATGAGGGTGTGTAAGATAGGTAAAACAGGGGTATTTAGGAAGGGGAAAATGGTAAAAAAGGGAGCAAATTAGGGGACTAATAGCTTCCTCGCATCGGAAGATACAAAAACCAAGGCATATACCTTCTTCAACACATCATACCAGTCATAGCATGCTCATGGCAATCAATGGATACTATTGGGTACCAATGCCCCACAATAGCCCTACTCCCGAAGTGCTTTACCAACATATTCCTGCATGTTCCAATTTCTTTCGTTGTTGTTGCTAATTCTTGTAGTCGATTTCAAAAACCGAACTGGGCATGTTCGTTGTTCCTGTAGCAAGAACATAACTTCCATTAGATTCAAAATAAATTGAAATAACTTCAAATCATACCTCATTGGTAGTTCGTCAATAAGGTACACTTGGAATCATGTTTGCTTCATGTCACAAGAAGTCAAACTAGCATCTTTGACCAAATCAACATGTATAAAACTATCACATCAAGTTAGCTCAAAACACAACCATCATATATCAAAATCATAAATCACATGTAACCATCATAAACCAGAATCATATATCACATATAATCATCATATACCATAGTCATAAATCACATGCATAATAAAATTGAAATAAAATGATGATACTTATCGTTTCCTCAATCCTTAGCGTCTACCTTTATCTTTGTTCCATACACACTCTAGATCGATTGCTCCACTCAAAAAACACTCAGTGCCTTCTCCTCGACCATGTGCAAAGACACATAGTGTGCATCACACACGTACGACCACACAGCATACCACAACATGCAATACATGTATCTACACCTGACATACAACATATACACCTACACGTAGTGTATACAATACAATGCATCCATCTACACCCGATGTGAAATACCACCCAATGCATGTACCTACACATAGTACTACACAACGAGTACACATGCCGCAATACCATGACTACATGATGCATATACATAATACCGCATGCCCATAACACAACCTAGACGACATGCACACAATACCACACGTACACTAGTACCATATGCACAACATGTACATAGTACCACCTATACACTGCACCACCTACATAGCATGTTCACAACATCACATGTACATGGTGCCACCTACACAACATGTACACAATACCACATGTACACAGTACCATGCGCACGATGTGTACGCGACACCATATGTACATAGCATCACATGCACGACCTGTACACAACACTGCATGCTCATAGCACCCTATGTACAACATATACATGGCACCACATGCTCACAACACCACTTGTACAATCATGCACACAACACCGTATGTACATAGCACCATATGTACAACATGCACGTAACACCACGTGTACTAGCACTGCATATCCAAGATGTATATAGTATCATCCGTACACAACACTGCATATCCAACATGCACAGAGCACCATATGCACACACACCACATATACATCATGAAGATAGTAAAATATATATACAACATCCCATAAGCAATATTCACACAACCCTATTTGTACCATCTTGTACATAACATTGCATAAATAACATGTACACATGCTATGCTTACACAACACCACAAGTGCACACATCATAGATGCAACATGTACAACATATACAATGTATGCTCAACAATAGTACCACACATCCAAAACCACACTATTCTTACCAAGAAACCTTGCTTCCAGTATCTCATCCATGCTTATCCTAGCACGCTGAAGACCACATTGCTTTCACTTTGTTGATGTGTCCTTCAACATTACCTGTTATAACATAGACATAGGCATAATACAAGTATACAATATCAAATAATATCCACATGATATTGACCTCGTATACTTTTCGTGACTATTCTTCCCAATTGATTCCTTGTAAGACCACAAACCTCTTCATGTTTTTCTCCTGCATAAGAAATCATTCCTCCACAAGAATGATCCTTGACAACCCTGTTAGATAGTAACATAGATACATGGATACATACATACATATATAAACGTTAGCACAAAACAATCATGATCTTGTCAAACAACAACATACATTCATACATGTATACATATGTAAACTTCAACATAATCATGATCATAAAATAATTACCAGATAACATAAGGTCTAGGTTAAGAGAACTTCCTTATTTATGCACAGGCATTGAGAGCAACAGTTCCCAACATAGCCAAAGCATATGACACCTCAAATCCATTTACTTTACCTTTTCATGTTACCTTTCTCATGACCACACTGCTACCGTCCATTTACCACAATGGACCAAGCGAGTCCAACTAACTGTCATAGCCTTACTTTCAACTACGCTTACTTACACACCGAGCTTCATCTAAATCTCACATTACTTTTCAGGTACCACACAGCTCTCCCCGAACTCCATCAACTTTCCTCTTTCCCAACCAATTCCCAAGACTCAAAACAATAAAACAGAAGACAAGAAAAAACCAAGAAGAAGACCACAAAATCCTATAACGATATGACACTATAACAAAGTGGCAAGGCCTTGCACCAGACATAAACAAAACCGCAAATCAAGCTCAAAAAACCAAAAGCACAAGACTGACACCATGACTCAATCCCCGTGGTTCCCAAGGAAAGCTCAACCCAAGCCTTATTCAAGATTTCATGGCAACCTCTCTTGCCATGCAACTCCCTGCATCATGCTCACACATGTCAACCACATGTTCCAAATATCAAGACAATCATATTTATCAATTTAGAATAAACTTTTACAAACAATCATGTCATAATCCATAGTCATTAGACATAATTCGACAACTATTAACTACATTCAAGTACATATCAACTATCTCAATTCATACATGTTAGTACAGTCATATTAAAACAAAATCATTTGAACACATACTCATACTAAGCAATTCATCAATAATTCAACAACTTGCAAACATACCATGTTAAATAAATCAACTAGGCACCAAACACTCAAACACAAAATAGACGTCATAATCAAACAACCAAGCACCAAACATATGACATAAGAAAACTCATACCTTAATGTATATCAGGGGAGGTTATCTTGTCTACACAATAAAGCTAGGTTAGCATGATACAACTTCAAAACATATGAACTCAAACATAAATCATGATATCCCTAATAGTAACTAACTAACATGTTCACGTCATAATCTCATAAGCATTTGTCATTCATGCATAACAATCACATATGTATAATCAATCTAGATTAGTACGACACCATATCAAAAATATGTCAGCTCATACCTAAATATCGCAATGATAACCATATGTATAGGTCAAACTAGGTTAACACAATCTATAACATCAAGATCTTCAATGCAATGAACATAACCATCATGCATATGACCAATCCAAATTATAACATCAATATCTCAATGAAATAACCCTAATCATCAAGTTAATAACATCTAACAACAATAAGTTATATATCATGCTCATCAACAACATAAAACCGAATCATCAAGCTAAATTTCATATAACAATCAACAAGTTAACCTATAACATACTCATCAACAACATATAGCATAATCATCAGGTTATCTAATATAAAACAACAATAGCAATGCATACAACTATAGGTTACTATCATTCTTGACTATTCGAAACATGTGCATATAACTACACTAATTAACCAACATCTATCATGAATGTAACCATAACATCAAAAGACATGTACATAAACCTAATGCATATAAAAATCCTTAACTTACATACCTGCATGTCGAACCTATAATACCTGTATGACAATATGCTCTTACCCCAAAGTCCAATGCTGCAACCTCATTATGATGATCTACATCCCTTTCTCTATCTCAACTAGCTCATTAGTATCATAACAACCAATAGCATCACGATGAACTAAATTCATACAAAGACTTCACAAAACATGTTTGACCTACTATACATGCATAACAACTGCATATACACATAACAAATTGTAGAAATTTCACCTGTAGAACAAACCGATATATGCAATGTCCTAAAGCATAATACTTGTTCTACTTCTACAAAACATTAAGTGGAAGCATAATCGAATTCATGAGCATCATCAAGTAGAAACATGCATAATTGGTCAAGAGAAATAATCACACATAACACAATATATATCCAGGGGAAGTCACCAGCATAAAATCCCAACCATGTATTATCAATCAAGTGGAAATCCTCTTCAACATACAAAAAGAATCAGCTCAATAGCTATCCTGATCTCTCTGTACTCTGATGATCTTCAATTAGAATATGAAAATCATGGACTACCTAGGCCTCAATATATAGGCCACAAGTCCTCCAATCTCCTAGGTCCCTTCAGTCATAAAAAATTCACATTTTTCTAGACTGAGGGACAAGTTCATTTCAATACACTTATCCAAAACTTTTCCTAGGTTAGATAAAGCTTCCTGAAAGTTAGAACCATAATGAGCGAAATCATCCATACATATTTCCACTGCATCATGAACCCGTTTAGAAAATATACTCAATATTGCTCTCTGGAAAGTGGCTAGAGCATTACACAAACCAAAAGGAAGGACGCAATATACAAAGGTACCCCAAGGACAAGTGAAAGTGGTCTTATCTTGGTCTTCCGGGCTGATTTGAATCTGATTGTACCTGCGAAACCCATCTAGGAAGGAGAAAAACTTTTTCCCCGCTAGACCCTCTAACACTAGATCTATGAAAGGCAAAGAAAAATGGTCCTTTTTAGTGGCTTTGTTCAATTCCTGATAATCGACACAGATTCTCCACTTACCATTTTTCTTTGGCACTAGCACCAAAAGGGAGACCCATTCACTGTCAAAGATGGGGTAGATGAATCCTGCATCAAGTAAATTTTGCAATTCTTCTTTAACAATGTCTTTAAGGGATGGATTCATCCTCCTTTGAGGCTGTCTGACTGGTTTGCAATCTTCCTTAATGTATATAAGATGAGTACATACTGAAGGGTGCACTCCCTTCATCTCTTTATAACTCCATGTGAAGGCATCTAAATGCTTCCTCAATAAGCTGCACAGCTCCTTCTCCTGGGAAGTGGATAGGGATGGATTGATTTTCAAGGTTCTGTCTAGGCCAAACTCTACATTCTTAACATGGAGAGAGGTCGGGTCGACCTCACAGAGATCAGTTAAGGGATTGTTTTGGGTTTCTTTCACTATGTCCTCTAATGGCAAGGTACTAGGGGGTGGATTTTGAATTAGATTTTCAATGATATCATCCTCATCTTGCGGTTTCCCCCCCATGGCGGTTTCTAATGCATAAAGTGGTGCAGAATAGACTTCATCCTCATCCTCCTCCTCCAACCAGAGAGGTAGATCATGTTCTAGCAAGGGTTGGGTAGGAGGGTATAGGACTAACTGTTTGAACATATGCTCGTTCCTGATGGTCCTGTTCCCAGCCCGATAGCTAATGTAGGCATCGGCAGTAGCCAACCAGGGTCTTCTCAGGATGAGAGGATACCCAGTGAGCTTTGCGTTCGGCTGGAGAACTAAGAAATCAGTAGGGTACTCCCAATAATCAATGGAGACCATCACATCTTCCACAATCTCCTCAGGGGTCATGGTGAAGCGGTCTGCTAGCTGCAGTACTGTTGTGATCTTCCTCAAGGAGCCCTAGAGGTTAAGTTTGAGCATAGTGTCCTTTGTCATCACGTTAATGGTAGCTCCCAGATCAATCAAGGTGTGTGGGATCATGGTGCCATTGAAGTGGACATCAACTACTAGGCTTCCAGGGTCCAGATATTTCGGATAGATTACCTGCCCCAACATCAGGTCGAATAGTTGTCCTATGACATTGATGGTTGGAGCATCTCTCTTGCGCCTGCCTGGATGCCTAAAGCACTTCTCTTTTATCAAACTATTGTATATAGGCACATATTTTATGGCTTGGAGAAGTGATATCTTCACACATGATTGTTTCAATTCTCGAAGAAGTTTAGTTTCTTCTGGGGTAGGTTGTGTTGTCCCGGATAGTCTCTCAGTAAAGGGTGGAATTGCTTTAGGTTCACTTTCCTCTTTTTATTCCTCAACCTCCCTAGGGGGAGGCTGGCTATCTGGGAGAACCTTCCCAGATCGCAGGTTAATCTCCTGAATCTCCACAACATATGTTAGGTATGATGGTTCCCCACTATATACTTGTTGAGCCTGTCTGTTGTTTAGGTTCAGGTTTGGTTGGGCAGGCATTTGGGATTGCCTTGGTGGAGCAGGAGGCAATGGTTGTGGTTGAGCATGTGGTGTAGGCAAAAGAGCAGGTGGAGAGTTGTATTGGGGCCTCCACCCTTGAGGAGATGCATTCCACTGAGGTTGTGGCTGAGCGTAGGATTGAAATGAATGAGCAGCTGGTTGGGCATGGTATTGAGATGGAAAGAACCAAGGAGGAGGCATGGACCAGGAAGGATGAGCAGGGGATCCCCAAGAAGGTATGGAAGTGACTTGGTTGGGTTTGTAATATGCCTAAGGTGTCCCTTGCATCCCCTATTGGTATGGTCTAGGTCCATGCGGTCTCCTTTGGTTCATGAAATAGAGTGGTTCAGTGGCTCCTTCAGCCCCTTGGTATAAAACTTTAAGTCCAGGAAAGGAAGGGCACTTGTCTGTAGAATAATATTCTTCATAGACTGAATAAATCTCTATAGAGTTCAATGGGAATTCGTTCCTAGGATAAAAAAATGGCCAAAGCCCTCTATGCTTCCTCTTATTTCCTTTTGATATGCAAGGTATCCATTTGCATGGCAAGAGTCTGCAGCATCTCACTCTTGAAGTCTTCTAGCATGTTTCCAAGTTCACCTTTGATGGATGAATTGGATGAGGAGGTACTGGCTATGGGTTGACTCCCCCTACCTCTCTTTCTGGCTACTCTAGAATGGTTTCTAAAGACAGTCTTTATGTCCTCATAAAGTAGTTGGTAGATGTCCCCCCCTGGCCAGTGAATGGAGGGTGTCTAGAAGGTCTTCCGGAATTCCCCTGAGCAGGACCAACTTCAGAGATTCAGGGTCAAATGTGCACCTAGCCCTTTTGTAACTGAGTTGGAACCTCTCTTCATAATCTTCCAAGGATTCATCACTTCCCATGGTCATTTGAAAGATTTCTTCTTTGGTATCTTTTGACCTACAATAGTCTCGGTATTTGTTATTAAAGGCATGTTGCATCTGAGCCTAAGTTGTGATGCTATTGCCAGGTAACCCCATGAACCAGCGCAATGTTGCATCCTTGAGAGTATAAGGGAATAGTTTCCACTTTTGTTCATCTTCTGCATAGTCATAGGTTCGGCAAATCACAACAAACTCAAGCAAGAAGGTGTCAGGATCTTCTGCGGTCAAACCATGGAAGTAAGGTAGGGTTGAGGGAATTATATTCTTCATTTTGGTGTCCTCGTTGGTCTCTCAGATGGGAAAGGTGCCCTCTATTATTTCTCCATTCCCCCTAGCATTTTTGTTTTCAGCCATTGTCTCAGGACGGATGTTTTCTTCTTCTTCTTCCCCTATATGTTCTTCAAATATCTCTGGTTGTTCACCTAAAGGTTCTTGTTGATCACTACCACTAAAGAAGAGATAAGGTTGGCTATGTGATGTAGTGGGGGTGTTGGGCAAGAATTTTCCTGAATTATCATTGTTCCTACGAGGCATGAAAGGAAATATTTTTGGTTGGTTTTCGTTTTTCACTGCTTGTACCTACAAAACTAAAATTAATTGAACAAACAAATTGCAACTAACTGAAATGAACTTGCTAAAATGAAATTGTAGAACTGTAAAGGAAAGCAAATGAAATGCAGAATTGAAAGCAAGGAAATGACTAATCTACTTTTGCTGAAATGGAAATTGCAAAACTGAAGAGGAAAGAAAGGAAATGCAGAAATTGAAAGAAACAATTATTCTACTTTTGCTTAAATGGAAATTGTAGAATTGAAAAGGAAAACAAGGAAATGCAGAAACTGAAAGAAACGACTACTCTACTTTTGCTAAAATAAACTACTTAGCAGAATGTTGCGATAGAAAATAGAAGAAAGCAGTAATCACAAAACACTTGATGCTTCCCTAACAATGGCGCCAAAAAGTGGTGAGCATCAGTATTGCATCAATAATGTTGCAAATCTGGGGTTGCCTACTTTACTCTTATCAACCCAATAGTTCGTAACAAACTTGGAAGCGACGATGTTGTGTGCACAAGTACTAGTTCTTACTGCATGCTGTCACTGAAGAAGCTCTATATGTGATGAAAGAAAGGAAACATTACTCTAAAGACGTTACTGTACTCGCAGAAAGGAAAAGAAGACTGAAATGTAAAGTAAACCTAGCAAACCCTACTTAAACAACTAATCCTACTTTTGCATAAAGAAAGATGAAAACCATGAAATGAATGCCATTACCTACTCAGGATGTAAACAATATCTACTCAAGCTATTTCTAGAAGTAAATGAGCAAAAAACATCTTTTTGGATTTTTATGTATTTTTATGTGAGATTGTAATGCATGTAATTTATTTGTCAGTGAATGTGGCAGTGATTAGGTGGCAATGGAGGGTGGTTTCGGGACTCGACAAGATGTAGGATGGTGTGGATGCATCCTAGGAGGTCTTAGGTGGCCTTCTAGAGGCTTTTCCCACAATCGGACTTCAAAAGGAAGCCTACAAGAAAATCTACAGGAGGCTGCAGGGGATCTATAGGAGGTCTACAGGAGGATGTCAAGAGCAGTTCTAAAGGTTTTGAAGGTGTGAGAGTGGGTGGATAGGGTAGCTAAAGGTTGGGATGATGTGTTAGGGCACCTAGGGTTCACCAAGGATCACTAGGAGAGGGAGAGATGGTCGGGAGAGAGGAAGAAATCCTATAGAAAAACGCAGAAAACTAACGCAGATTTGAGGTGAAATTTGGGCGACCTGTAGGGCATAGATCAGGGAGAGAATGTGATGGATGATAGGCTGAACTGCTGTGAAAAGAGATTTGCTGCAAAAGAACTAAAAGTCAAACCTCGAAATCAAGCAAGCAAGGAAACTAAGTACATCAAAAACAGAAATTTTCATTAAGCTAATCTAAATTGTGAGCTATGGAAAGAAATGTTGAAAAATGTTATAATGAGAGAAAGCATGGAAGGAAACTTATTGCAAAGACATAAATTAGCATGGTGAAAGAGATCTAAAGCAAGGCAATAACCTTCTAATAAACTGCAACACTAGAAATCCTATGGAGAAGGAAAATCTGTGTTTTTGTTGCAGCAAAAGGATCTTGGCCTCATTTTATGGTCCCAAAGGGAGGAAAGGAGGCCAAGGCTTTGTTGATGGCATTTTGTATCTTCTTTCTATCACTATTCAACCTGCTATAGAAAACTCAAATGGAAACAAACTTCTAAATCACCAAAAGCAACCTATTCTTAACCAAGAAAGAAATTCATCTAACAGCAACTAATTCATAAACTGAAACAAAGCATATAAATACAAACAAGAGAAGCTTAGCTACTTGGATTGGGGCCTAACCCAAGAGCTTCAACCCTCTGAGGTAACTCAGTGCTAGCTCAAAAATGATTTCATCTTTATTATCAAAATAATAATAGGATTACATGAAACTGTCAACAAAAGTAAGCTCGAAGTTGAGCAAAGCAGAGCAACAAAAATTCAAAAATTTGACTAACTTCCTAATCAGGCCCCAGGCCTTCCTACTTATACAAAAGAAGCTCCCAACAACTTCCTTAAAATCAGGGAGGCTTGGTTCCCAAAACTCGAGATAAACATAAGTTATCCTCCACTTGCTCGGCTACCTCCTAGTGCATTGATTTGGTTGTTTGTGCTCTGAGCTGCATGAAGGAGAATTCAAAGTGGGGGAGTAATAAATGAGAGGGATTACCTCCTATAAATCCTCTCCTTTGTCCACTTTGAAATATTGCTGCCAATTCTCCATTAAATATTTGACATTGTCTTTAAAATTCAACAAAAATCTGCATTAAACACATATTAGACTCCATGGCATCATAACCAACTCAACTCACTACATAAGCATAAATATAATAAAAAAACATGCAATAAGCTAAGAGAATGGTTGATTAAACTATGTTAGGAGGCAAAATGAGCCCACATAATTACCCATTTCTAGGGATCATCATCACCCCCCTACTAAAGGTGTTGCTCATCCTCTGAGCAACTTAGTCCATCTCCTCATCTTTGATGGCCCTGGTGGCTTCCCTGACATCCCATGCTTCTGATGTGAACTCCTCTTCTTTTTCATGGAATCCTGCCTTTCAGTCTACCTCTTCCCACTATTGTTGCTCTTATTCCTCTTTTTTGCCTTCTAGCAAGCCTGGCAACTGTGGGGGACTCAATTTGAGTCCAATCCAATTGACCTTCAAATTTTGAATAGAGCGCTTGTACATTGGCACTCTCCTTAATGCTTCTTTCATCCTTGTTGGGAAGTGATACTCCCTGATCTACAAACTGTGTGGTAGGGTGTTCCATCTTCTCATACAAGCACGAATATAGTCACCCCCATGTGCTTGATCATTTATATATCTAGGGGCAATTTGAGGATTATTTGCAAGCAGCTGGTGTGTGCTGATGAGAGCCATGGGATCTGATGGCTCAGCTCTGATCATTAAGGGCTCATTATGCTCCTTTATCATCAACTTTCTTATTTTTGTTGCCCTTAACTCCTCATGATTCATCCATGATGCCATGTCCATTAGTTGCAGGTCCCCTAGCCTAGCATTAGGGTCCCACACATTCATGTCGGTGAGGGCCATGTTAAGCAAATAGAACTCTATTGTTTTTGCCTTGTCTTCTGATGAACTTTGGTCACATAGGTCCATAACTTGTCTGTAATCTTGGAAAGGCATTGTGCCTCTATGTGCCAAAGTCTTTATCTGAAACTGTAGCCATTGGTCCTTGAGGTATAATCCATATTATTTTGCTAGTGTTCTGCATTGCAGTGCCACAATGGACCAGCTAGCCATGCATGCCAATTGTGTCTCATTTTCTTGCAGCTATCTTTTTAGCAATTCATTTTCTGTTTGAAGGTGAGTTCTTGTGATTTCTTCTCTATGTCTGACAGGTTGATTCTCCATATGGCCAATATCCTCAACTCCCTTGGATTTGGCCATTTGCATCTCCCTGTGGGTCCTTATTCTTTCTTTCTCCAACTCAAAGAAAAGTAGTATTGCAAATTTTTGTGGAATGATTCTTCCCCCCTCAAGAAGATTGTAGTAAGAGCCAAGACCAGGCTGGGGGTCAGGTTCTTGAGCCTTTGTTGCTTCCTCCTTCCCTTGTGACTGTCCTTCTAGTTTTTTTTGTTAGGGTCCCACCCTAACCCCCTTATTTATGTAATGGGATCACGTCATAGTCAAGAGTCAATAAATCCCATATTAATAATTGTAAGTGGTTAATCCGCAATTAATAACGACACCAAAATTAGTTGCAAATGGGTCGTAGTATTAGATAAATGGTATTATTAATACCACGGTATTGGCCTGTGGTATTGCATGTATGAGTCATATATAAAGGATAGAGCCTCCCTGCGAGGAGCATCGTGTCTTATTTTTGTAATCGAGCTCTGCTCTATTGGAGGTTGCCCCCTCGAAGAGGCAAGTGAACATTACTCTCTGAATAATAAAATCATTGCTATTCTGTGTTCTGGGTATCTTTTCTTCGCATATTCTGTATTTGGGTATCATTTGCAAGTTAAGAGCATAACAAGTGGTATCAGAGCACTTTCCAGGGCCGGTGGGATCTCCATTTCTTAGCAAAAAAAAAAATTGGCTAGAGACATGTTTCGGCGTCTTTAAACCATGGGATCTGTCATTGAGCGCATAAATCTATGGATTTGGGGAGGCATGCACGCAGGAAATACAAGAGGTGGTCACGTCTGTTGGACTCCCTTGTAACCCCTGGGGGTACCCATTCGAGTAGTAGCGCATTAGACAGAACCGCGCACAGACTATCTTCCACGTACTCGCTGGGTATATCGGAAGCTCCCTAGGCTCCCTTGAAACCTCGCCATAGAGAAACCGTCGGCCATCTCGCGGCTACAGTACACCGAGAACAGCACTCGGAGAGATTACTCGCCCGTACGATAGGGTAGTCGGGTTGTACGGCTAAGGGTAAGGTCGATCCTCTTTAGTTAGAGCCTTGAGACATTGGGCCGAGTACTACTGCCAGACCCTTATGTATATTGCGATCTGTAGCACCTCACACTCCTCAAGACCCTAGTTCCCTTTTCTATCGGGGGATCACACATCATCTCTTCCAGATCCGCTTATGCAAAGGAGTGCAGCAGCTGCAGACATCGGTCCCAATCAGCCATTCCGATCTATTAGATCCATCAGATCCGCAGCAGCAGTTGGTTCCGCCGCCCAGTGCTATCAGATCCGCCATTCAGATCTCTCAGATCCACCAGATCAGAGTCGTTGTGAAGGGTTCCTATACCGGGGTATAATTTTCGTAGGACTTTTGGCCGCATTGACATTTTGAGAATTTGGCCACTGCAGTATTGATAAGGAAGGAGTCAGGTCCTACTGCACCACCCTCCCACATGGACGGAGGCTTGCAAGGTAGCTCGTAACGTGGAACGTGCATTAGCAGCCCAATACAATTGCCCAAATTTCTCCGCTAAAGGTCGCCCCCCACAGGCTCACCACACGACTCAAACACTTAAGGTCCAAAAGGTGTCACCTGCGGAAATGGCCGAATGAAGAAAGCAAGGCCTATGTTACTACTGTGATGAAAAATACTCCCCAAGTCATAAATGCAAGGAGCCCAAATTTTTTCAAATTGATGCCACTGACTACAGCTCAACAAAGGAAGATCCACCACTGGAGGAACATGAGCCGCTAGAAGAAGACAACCAACAGGACAATGTCTCTGACGAACCAGTTATTTTGTTGCATGCTTTGGCAGGGATTTCTTCCCTTTAAACTCTCAAAATCAAAGGTTTTATTAAACATCGCCCAGTAGTAGTCTTGATTGATAGTGGAAGTACACATAATTTCATCCATCAAAAAGTCGCAGAAGCAGTGCATTGTTTTGTACGAGTAGTTTCTAACTTCCAAGTTCAATTTGCAGATGGAGGCACAATGAAATGTGAAGGCCGCTGTGAAAATGTCAAACTTCAAATGGGGGATTATCAGTTGAAAACCCACATGTTTTCCATACAGGGGGTTGCGACATTATCCTCGGAGTTGAATGGCTTCGCACTCTTGGGCCAATCACAATGGATTTCCAAGAGTTATATATGAGTTTTAAGCAGAATAACTACACACATACACTCCGTGGACTCTAGGCGGGAGCCCCCTTGATCATCAGCTCACATAGGATGGGAAAATTGTTAAAAAAGGGCAATCATGGAGTTGTAGCTCAATTTAATGCCATCCAGGTAGTCGAAACAAAGCCTCCGCCAATTCATCCTGAGATGCAACAGATTTTAAATAACCATCTACCGGTCTTTGACAAGCCTCATGAGCTTCCAACCTCGCGAGGGGAACATGATCATAGCATCACCTTGGTTCCAGGGGCCCAACCCCCAAATGTGCGCCCATACAGATATCCGTTAACCCAAAAGAATGAAATAGAAAAAATCATCAAGGAACTTTTGGAAGCAGGTGTCATGCATCCCAGCATTAGTCCTTATTCATTCCCAGTGATCATGGTGCTCAAGAAAGATGGGGAGTGGCGGATGTGTCCCGACTTCAGGGCCCTCAATAAGTTGACAGTCAAAGATAAATTCCCCATCCCGGTGGTTGATGATTTGCTGGATGAACTCAATGGGGCTCAATTTTTCACGAAGTTGGATCTTCGCTCAGGCTACCACCAGATTCGCATGAAGGAAGTCGACATCCCCAAGACTGCTTTCAGAACTCATGAAGGCCACTATGAATTCCTGGTCATGCCATTTGGTCTTTGTAATGCCCCCTCTACTTTTCAGAGCCTTATGAACCACATTCTTAAACCATATCTCAGGAAATTTGTCCTTGTCTTCTTCGATGACATCCTCATCTATAGTTGCACTTGGGCCGCACATCTTCATCATGTAGATCTACTCTTGTAACTACTCCGCAAGCATAAGTTATTTGTCAAGATGTCCAAGTGTTCGTTTGGCATGGCAGAAGTAGAGTATTTGGGCCACATTGTGGGGCGTGAAGGTGTCAAGGTGGACCCCAAAAAGATCCAGGCAATGCAGGAATGGCCTCACCCTAAGACCTTGAAGAGCTTGCGAGGATTTTTGGGTCTCACAGGCTATTATCGTAAATTTGTCCACAACTATGGTCGCATAGCGAAGCCCCTCACCCAACTCCTAAAGAAAAAATCATTCTTCTGGAATGAGGAAGCACAACAGGCCTTTACAGCTCTAAAAAATGCCATGTGTTCCACTCCGGTTTTAGCACTACCTGACTTCACCAAATCTTTTATCATTGAATGTGATGCTTTAGGTACAGGTATTGGGGTGGTCTTAATGGAGGAAGGGCGACCGTTGGCCTTTACAAGCCAACAACTCAATGGGAGGAATCTGGGCCAATCTACCTACGAGAAGGAAATGATGGCCATCTTACATGCAGTCGAAACCTGGCAACCTTACTTATTGGGGCGACGTTTCCAAATCCGCACAGATCATCACAGTCTTAAATATTTTTTGGAGCAACGCCTATCCTCCCCACAACAAAATAAATGGCTAGCCAAAATGCTGGGATATGATTATGAGATCATTTACAAGAAAGGGAAAGACAATAGTGTAGCAGATGCATTATCTCGCCAATTTGAGGAGGAAAGTACCCTGCTAGCTATTTCCCTCCCCATTCCAGAATGGATTGAAGAAGCTCGCAGAGAATGGTTTTCACACCCCGGGCTCTCCCAACTCATTCTCAATTGCAAGCAGATCCAAATTCCACCAAGGGCTACTCGTGGCAGGATGATATTCTTCGCTACAAGGACAGAGTCGTAATATCACCAACATCCACCTTCAAAAGTCGCATTTTTGCAGAATTGCACTCATCTCCCATTGCAAGACATTCGGGCTTTCAGAAGACGTATGCTCGCACCAGAAGATCATTTTTTGGACAGGCATGAAAAAGGACATCCTTACCTTCGTAATCGAATGTGATGTCTGTCAACGCCACAAAGGGGAAACTGTCAACACACCAGGCACATTACAACCATTGCCCATTCTGGCATCAATTTGGACGGAGGTTTCTATGGATTTCATTACAGGTCTTCCAAAGTCAGGGAACAAGTCAGTCATCATGGTGGTTATGGACCGATAGTCGAATTATGCTCATTTCTACGCTCTACCCCACCCGTTTACACCAACTTTGGTTGCTCAATCTTTCATGGATCAGATCTTCAAATTGCATGGCATGCCCACTTCTATTGTGTCCGACCGCGACCCGATCCTCACTAGTAATTTTTGGCAAGAACTCTTCAGAATACAAGGCACTCAACTAAAACTCAGTACTTCCTATCATCCGCAAACAGATGGTCAAACCGAAGCCGTCAACAAATGTCTAGAAACCTACCTTAGGTGTTTCACTTCAGAAAAGCAACACCTTTGGGTACAGTGGCTACCTCTGGCTGAATGGTGGTATAACACCAACTATCATGCCACCACCAAAATGACTCCCTATGAAGCAGTATATGGTCAACTCCCGCCTTCACCTACTTCGTATCTCAAGGGATGCTCAAAAGTACAAGCAGTGGATCAACTCCTACAACACCGCGCAACCATGCTCGCCCATCTTCGAGAGAATCTTCATCAAGCTCAGAACCGCATGAAGCAACAGGTAGACTAGCATCGCTCAGAGCGCCAATTTCAAGAAGGGGATCAGGTCTTTTTATGACTCCAACCATATAAGCAAAGATCACTCAAAGACAAGGGGTGTCAGAAACTCTCTCTCAAATTCTACGGACCATATCAAGTACTTCAGCGCATTGGAGAAGTGGCCTACAAGTTGGCCTTGCCACTTACTACAAAATTCCATCCAGTTTTCCATGTCTCATGCCTCAAGAAAGTGATTGGGAACAATTGCAGAATTCAGACCAGTCTACCTGAATTGGACGAAGAAGGGTCCATCTGGCTTCAACCAGAACAGGTCCTAGACACATGAGTCAAGCAACTGCGCGGCCACATGATTAAGGAAGTCCTCGTCAAATGGAAAGACACCTCTCCGGGAGATGCAACTTGGGAACCGGCCACTATTCTTCAATAGTTTCTGCAGCTTCATCCTAGAGGAAAAGGCTAGTCTTAAGGGGGAGGGCATGTTAGGGTCCCACCCTAACCCCCTTATTTATGTAATGGGATCACGTCATAGTCAAGAGTCAATAAAGCCCATATTAATAATTGTAAGTGGTTAATCTACAATTAATAACGGAACCACAATTAGTTGCAAATGGGCCGTAGTATTGGATAGATGGTATTATTAATACCACGATATTGGCCCGTGGTATTGCATGTATGAGTCATATATAAAGGATAGAGACTCCCTGCGAGGAGCATCGTGTCTTATTTTTGTAATCCAGCTCTGCTCTATTGGAGGTTGCCCCCTCGAAGAGGCAAGTGAACATTACTCTCTGAATAATAAAATCATTGCTATTCTGTGTTCTGGGTATCTTTTCTTCGCATATTCTGTATTTGGGTATCATTTGCAGGTTAAGAGCATAACATAGTTTAACTCTGCCTTCGACAAAATTTTTCTTATAAAGTATATGGCATAAGGTAACTTTTCATCAATTTGTCGTAAGGTTGCTCCTATTGCTTTTTTCGAGGCATCTATGTGAATGTGGAAAGGTAGGGCCCAGTTTGGGCTTCTCAAAATTGGGGCAGTCACAAGTTTTATTTTCAAGGTATCTAGGGCTTCTTGACAGTTTTTGGACCATATAAATTCGACATATTTTCCTAAAAGACCAAACAACGGAGAGGCTAACTTACTAAAATCTTTAATGAATCTTCTGTAATATCCAACTAAGCCTAGGAAACTTCTGACATCTCTCACCTTTCCAGGAGGTGGGACCCTTTGGATGATGGCAATTTTGTTATTGGTCCACCTACAATCGTTGTTGAGATATTGCATGGCCTAGCACGGTCCCTTCAGTCATAAAAAATTCACATTTTTCTGGACTAAGGGATAGGTTCATTTCAATACACTTGTCCAAAACTTTTCCTAGGTTAGATAAAGCTTCCTGAAAGTTAGAATCATAAGGAGTGAAATCATCCATATATATTTCCACTGCATCATGAACCAGTTCAGAAAATATACTCAATACTGCTCTCTGGAAAGTGGCTGGAGCATTACACAAACCAAAAGGAAGAACTCGATATGCAAAGGTACCCCAAGGACAAGTGAAAGTGGTCTTATCTTGGTCTTCCAAGATGATTTGAATCTGATTGTACTCGCTAAACCCATCTAGGAAGGAGAAAAACTTTTTCCCCACCAAACCACCTAACACTTGATCTATGAAAGGCAAAGGAATATGGTCCTTTTTAGTGGCTTTGTTCAATTCCCGATAATCGACATAGATTCTCCACTTACCATTTTTCTTTGGCACTAGCACCAAAGGGGAGACCCATTCACTGTTAGAGATGGGGTAGATGAATCTTGCATCAAGTAATTTTTGCAATTCTTCCTTAACAATGTCTTTAAGGGCTGGATTCATCCTCTTTTGAGGTTGTCTGACTAGTTTGCAATCTTCCTTAACGTATATATGATGAGTACATACTGAAGGGTGCAATCCCTTCATCTCTTTATAACTCCATGCGAAGGCATCTAAATTCTTCCTCAATAAGCTGCAGAACTCCTTCTCCTGGGAAGTGGATAGGGATGGATTGATTTTCAAGGTTTTGTCTAGGACGAACTATATATTCTTAACATGGAGAGAGGTCAGGTCGGCCACACCGAGATCAGTTAAGGGATTGTTTTGGGTTTCTTTAACTATGTCCTCTAATGGTACTGGGGGGTGGATTATGAATTAAATTTTCAATGATATCATCCTCATTTTGCAGTTTCCCCCCCTGGCGGTTTCTAATGCACAAAGTGGTGCAGAATAAACTTCATCCTCATCCTCCTCCTCCAACCAGAGAGGTAGATCATGTTCTAGAAAGGGTTGGGCAGGAGGGTATAGGACTAATTGTTTGGACATACGCCCATTCTTGATGGTCATGTTCCCAGCCCAATAGCTGATGTAGGCATCAACAATAGCCAACCAGGGTATTTTAAGGATGAGAGGATACCCAGTGAGCTTAGTGTTCGGCTGGAGAACTAAGAAATTAGCAGGGTACTCCCAAGAATCAATGGACCATCACATCTTCCACAATCCCCTCAGGGGTCACAGTGGAGCGGTCTGCTAGCTACAGTATTGTCGTGATCTTCCTCAAGGAGCCCTAGAGGTTAAGTTTGAGCATAGTGTCCTTTTTCATCACATTAATGGGAGCTCCCAGACCAATCAATGTGTGTGGGATCATGGTACCATTGATGTGGACATCAACTACTAGGCTTCCATAGTCTAGATATTTAGAACAGATTACCTGCCCCAACATTAGGTCGGACAGTTGTCCTATGATATTGATGGTTGGGGCATCTCTCTTGCGCTTTCCTGGATGCCTAAAGCACTTCCCTTTGATCAACCTACTGTATATAGGCACATCTTTTATGTCTTGGAGAACTGGTATCTTCACACATAACTGTTTCAATTCTCCCTGAAGTTCAGTTTCTTTTGGGGTAGGTTGTGTTGTCCCGGATAGTCTCTCAGGAAAGGGTGGAATTACTTTAGGTTCACTTTCCTCTTAATCTTCTTCATTCTTCATAGGGGGAGGCTGAATATCTGAGAGAACCTTCCCAAATCGCAGGTTAATCTCCTGAATCTCCACAGCATATGTTGGGTATGATGGTTCCCCACTATATACTTGTTGAGCCTGTTTGTTGTTCGGGTTCAGGTTTGGCTAGGCAGGCATTTGGGGTTGCCTTGGTGGAGCAGGAGACAATGGTTGTGGTTGAGCAGGTGGTGGAGGCAAAAGAGCGGGAGGAGATTTGTATTGGGGCCTCCACCCCTAAGGAGATACATTCCACTAAGGTTGTGGTTGAGCGTAGGATTGAAGTGAATGAGCAGCTAGTTGGGCATGGTATTGAGATGGAAAGGACCAAGGAGCAGGCATGGACTAGGAAGGATGAGTATGGGATCCCTAAGAAGGTAAGGAAGTGACTTGGTTGGGATTGTAATATGCCTGAGATGTCCCTTGCATCCCCTACTTGTATGGTCTAGGTGCATGTGGTCTCCTTTGGTTCATGAAATAGAGTGGTTCAGTGGCTCCTTCAACCCCTTGGTATACAACTTTAAGTCTGGGCAAGGAAGGGCACTTGTCTGTATAATGATCTTCTTCACAAACTAAACAAACCTCCATAGAGTTCAATGGGCATTCGTTCCTAGGATGCCTCCCGGTGCACCTAGGACAAAAAATAGCCAAAGCCCCTAGGACAAAAAACGGCCAAAGCCCTCTCTACTTCCTCTTGTTTCCTTTTGATATGCAAGGTATCCATTTGCATGGCAAGACTCTGCAACATCTCACTCTTGAAGTCTTCCAACATGTTTCCAAGTTCACCTTTAATAGATGAATTGGATGAGGAGGTATTGGCTATGGGTTGACTCACCCTACCTCTCTTTCTGGCTGCTCTGGAATGGTTTCTATAGACAGTCTTTATGTCCTCATAAAGTAGTTGGTAGATGCCCCCCCCCCCGGCCAGTAAATGGAGGGTGTCTAGAAGGTCTTCCGGAATTCCCCTGAGCAAGACCAACTTCAGAAATTTAGGGTCAAGTGTGCACCTAGCCCTTTTGTAACTGAGCTAGAACCTCTCTTCATAATATTCCAAGGATCCATCACTTCCCATGGTCATTCAAAAGATTTCTTCTTTGGTATCTTTTGTCCTACAGTAGTCTCGGTATTTGTTATTAAAGGCTTGTTGCATCTGAGCCCAAGTTGTGATGCTATTGCCAAGTAACCCCATGAACTAGCACAATGTTGCATCCTTGAGAAAAGAAGGGAATAGTTTCAACTTTTGCTCTTCTTTTGCATAGTCATAAGTTTGGCAAATGACAGCAAACTCAAACAAGAAGGTGTCAGGATCTTCTGTGGTCAAACCATGAAAGTGAGGTAGGGCTAAGGGACTTATATTCTTCATTTTGGTGTCCCCATTGGTCTCTCGAATGGGAAAGGTACCCTCTATTATTTCTCCATTCCCCCTAGCATTTATGTTTTTAGCCGATGTCTCAAGAGGGATGTTTTCTTCTTCTTCTTCCCCTATAGGTTCTTCAAATATCTCTGGTTGTTCACCTAAAGGTTCTTCTTGATCACTACCATTGAAGAAGAGAGAAGGTTGGCTATGTGTTGTAGTGGGGGTGTTGGGCAAGAATTTTCCTGAATTATCTCTGTTCCTACGAGGCATGAAAGGAAATCTTTTTGGTTAGTTTTCGTTTTTTCACTGCTTGTACCTGGAAAACCATAATTGATTGAACAAACAAATTGCAACTAACTGAAATGGACTTGCTGAAATGAAATTGCAGAACTGTAAAGGAAAGTAAATGAAATGCAAAACTAAAAGCAAGGAAATGACTAATCTACTTTTACTAAAATGGAAATTGTAGAATTGAAGAGGAAAGCAGGGAAATGTAGAAACTAAAAGAAACAAATATTCTACTTTTGCTTAAATGGAAATTGCAGAATTGAAAAGGAAAGCAAGGAAATGTAGAAACCGAAAGAAACAACTACTCTACTTTTGTTGAAATAAACTACTTAGCAAAATGTTGTGATAGAAAATAAAAGAAAACAGTAATCACAAAATACTCTGACGCTTCCCCGACAACGATGCCAAAAAGTGGTGAGCACCAGTATTGCAGCAATAATGTTGCAACTCTGGGGCTGCCTACTTTACTCTTATCAACCCAGTAGTTCGTAACAAACTTGGAAGCGACGGTGTTGTATGCACAAGTACTAGTTCTTATTGCAGGCTGTCACTTGGTCAGTTGGTGCAAGATCACTAGGAGCTCAAGCCAACTTCTATGGATTCCAGAAGAAGCTCTATATGTGATGAAAGAAAGGAAAGCTTACTCTACAGAGGCTACTCTACTTGCAAAAAGCAAAAGAAGACTGAAATGTAAAGTAAACCTAGCAAACCCTAATTAACCAACTAATCCTACTTTTGCATAAAGAAAGATGAAAACCATGAAATGAATGTTATTACCTACTCAGGGAGTAAACAACATCTACTCAAGCTATTTCTAGAAGTAAATGAGAAAAAAACATCTTTTTGGATTTTTTAGTATTTTTATGTGAGATTGCAATGCATGTAATTTATTTGTCTGTGAGTGTGGCAGCAATTAGGTGGCGATGGAGGGCGGTTAGGGACTTGAGAAGATGTAGGATGGTGTGGATGGGTCCTAGGAAGTCTCGGGTGGCCTTCTATAGGATTTTCCCGCAATTGGACTTCAAAAGGAAGCCTACAGGGAAATCTACATGAGGTTGCAGGGGATCTACAAGAGGTCTATAGGAGGATGCCAAGAGTAGTTTTGAAGGTTTTGAAGGTGTGAGAGTGGGTGGATAGGGTAGCTAAAGGCTGGGATGATGTGTTAGGTTGCGTACGGTTCACCAAGGTTCACTAGGAGAGGGAGAGATGGTCGGGAGAGAGGAAGAAATCCTATAGAAAAATGCAGAAAACTAAGGCAAATTTGAGGTGAACTTTGGGCGACCTGTAGGGCATAGATTAGGGAGAGAATGTGATGGATGATAGGCTGAATTGCTGTGAGAAGGTATTTGCTACAAAATAACTCAAAGTCAAACACTGAAATCAAGCAAGCAAGGAAACTAAGTACATCAAAAACAGAATTTTTCATTAAGTTAATATAAATTATGAGCTATGGAAAGAAATGCTGAAAAATGCTATAATGAGAGAAAGCATGGAAGGAAACTTATTGCAAATATAGAAATGAGCATGGTGAAAGAGATCTAAAGAAAAGCATTAACCTTCTAACAAACTGCAACACTAGAAATCCTATGGAGAAGGAAAATCTGTGTTTTTGTGGCAGCAAGAAGGTCTTGGCCTCAGTTCATGGTCCCAAAGGGAGGAAAGGAGGCCAAGGCTCTATTGATGGCCTTTTGTATCTTCTTTCTATCATTGTTCAAACTACTATAGAAAACTCAAATGGAAACAACCGTCTAAATCACCAAAAGTAACCTATTCTTAACCGAGAAAGAAATTCATCTAATAGCGACTAATTCATAAACTGAAACAAAGCATATAAATAAAAACAAGAGGAGCTTGGATTCTTGGGTTGGACCCTAACCCAAGAGCTTCAACTCTCTGAGGAAATTTAGAGATAGCTCAAATAAGATCTCATCTTTATTATCAAAATAATAATAGGATTACATGAAATTGTCAACAAAAGTAAGCTCGAAGTTGAGCAGAGCAAAGCTGCAACAAAAATTCGAAAATTTGTCTAACTTCATAATGAGGCCCTAGGCCTTCCTACTTATACAAATGAAGCTCCCAATAGCTTCCTTAAAATCATGGAGGCTTGGCTCCCAAAACTGGAGATAAACATAAGTTATCCTTCACTTGCCCGGCTGCCTCCTGGTGCATTGATTTAGCTGTTTGTGCTCTGAGCTGCATGAAGGAGGATTTGAAGTGGGGGAGTAATAAATGAGGGGGATTCCCTCCTATAAATCCTCTCCTTTGTCCACTTCGAATTATTGCTGCCAATTGTCCATTAAATCTTTGACTTTGTCTTAAAAATTCAACAAAAATCTGCATTAAATACATATTAGACTCCATGGCATCATAACCAGCCCAACTCACTCCATAAGCATAAATATAATAAAAAAACATGCAATAAGCTAAGAGAATGGTCGATTAAACTATGTTAGGAGGCAAAATGAGCCCATATAATTACCCATTTATGGTGCTCATCACAATATCTGAAATTTTTACCACATTATTAGTGGGATTTACCTTCAGTATGGAAAAAATTTCGACTTCTAAAAGTTAACCTTTGTTCTTCATTTGACCTATGATAGAGCCCATCCAGTCCAAGTGTTTGAACCATGCTCTGATACCACTCTGTAACAACCTCTGGGGTAAATGTGCTTATAAACAACATAATAGGAACATAAATACAATAAACATATCAGGCATCAAAATCCATATATACATCAGTGCATTTGCACATGAAAATCAAGGGAATGAATTTTTTCATTAATAAACGCAATGAACCAACAGGTGATGGGACTACCACATTCCACCCGACCATATATTGGCTGAGCCAAGTCTCTCTTCAGCCAATCACCCTCGTTCCATATTCCAAGCATGACTGTGGGATCTCAGAGAACACATCAATCAAAACTCATTTAGGGCTTCCGGAGGCCACAATCTCAACCCATCAAACAGTGATTCCACCTCACGGTTGGACATCACCAAAAATAATCATTAGCTTGGTCTCCATCCAAGCCTTCCAGGATTCCAAAGTGTTTGTCCAACCAAGGCTTCTAGAACTAGTAACTCAACCCACAGCTTATACAGGGCTTCTAGATCGTTTGTCCAACCAAGGCTTCCAGGACTAGTAACACAACTCACCAAGGGCTTCCAGATTGTTTGTCCAACCAGGGCTTCCAGGACTAGTAACTCAACCCAAGCTGTTACAGGGCTTCCAGAGCATTTTTTCAACCAGGGATTCCAGGACTAGTAACTCAACCCAAGCTAAGGAAACATGAGAACCAACAAAAACAAAGCAATGAAAGTAAACCCACAATCACCATGGCTATCCAAGAAATGGAAAGGCTAGGCAATCCATTGTCAATCCAGGCAATCCTCCATGCCAATGATAGATCACAACCAAGAAACCGCATGCATGTGCCATGCATGCCAAAACTAGTGAAGAAATCATACATGCAACTCGGTACCTGCAAGCAATCTGATGTAGCTGCTGATGTCGATGCCTTCTTGTGCTTTCCTTATCTTCCTTTGCCTTCTTGCTCTAAGAATCCAAGTATGCCACACCCTCCAAGAGTGCTTCAAGAAAACTCTAAGTAACCAAGAGTATGAGAGAGAGAGAGAAAATAATGAGAGAGCTCCAACACTGAACTGACCAAGTCTCCACTCTAAAAGGAAGAAGCTTGTCAACTGATCCTCAAAATCCTTTTTATTAATGAGGCCTCTATTTTCTTCATTTTCCATTATTTTCCTTCAATTTCCTCCTCACATGAAAAATGTGATCTTTCACCTTCCTTTTCTCCTAATTTCCATTATTTTCATAAATAAATGTGCCAAAATACCTTTTTGCCTCTTTAATGCCTTAGCCATTGCCTTTGTCAATTTCCTTAGCCATAAACAACCAAATGAACACCCCCTAGGATGTCTTCCCCACCATTCAACTTGGAATACGTGTCCCATCATCTGTGGTATTTATATATTTTTACATGAAATTTTCACCAGGGCTATTACAATAATTGTAGCATTCAATGTTCACATATTCCTTTCTTCCACCAAGATTTCAAGGAGGAGGATTTCTTGATTTTTATGGTCCTCATTTCCCTTTCTTCTTCTTCTTGTCATGAATGATGTATGTAGTGGGTTCTCCTTCTTTGTGCTTTTTAATCCTTCCTCTTGCTATCATCCTTGACTCTTCTTGAGTGAGTTTTCCAACAATTTCATCAAATCAAGGGAGGACATTATTGTTGCTTATAATAGTGATGAAAGTTTCCCAAATGGGAGGGAGACCTCTTAGAGTCGTGGCCACCATTTCCATGTCAGGCACAACTTCTCCAACTCTATGCAATTGATCTCTAACACGAGATATCCTCATTACGTAGGATTGTGCAGACTCTCCTTTGTTCATCTTTGTGTCTTTGAGTTGATCTTTCAAGGTGATGGTTTAATTCAAAATTTTGACCTCATGTTAGGTCCCTATACTACCAGTGTATTGTTATTAGTACAACCCCCTTATTATATTGTTGTGCTCATGTAATCCCCATATTGTTATTTTTATGCCCCATAGAAGCCCACTATTGTTATTATTGTGCCCTTACATTATTATTTTTATGTTGGCTTTGATTATATTATGACCCCTTAGACTCCTATATATAGAAAGGAGGTCTTGTCATTTGTATCATCAAGAATTGTTATTTGTGTAATCTAAAGGAGAGGTTGCCCCTCGAAGAGGCTTATTTCTAAGGCGTTCATCTATCTTTTCTATATTTTTGTGAGTTGGTTTCATAACATTTGGTATCAGAGCTTTGGATTCTAGGGTTTCGTTGCTCCAAACAGGTCATCATGGAATTTTCACTATAACTTTTTCACTACGAAGTTTCAAAAGCTAAAAAAAAAAAAAACCATTTGAGAACAGATGGATTTGAATCTTGGGTCCGAATTTCAAATCTTATCCCGCTATATTGTCAGAAATATGATCTAAGGATGTTAGGGTTTTTGCAAGCTCCAAAATTTCATCTCAAACAGGTCATCGTGGATTTTTCGCTATAATATTTTTTCTACAAAAGCTCAGACTCTAAAATTATAACCCATTTGAGCCGAAATCTTGGTGAAGCTCGGGTCCTAATCTCAAACCTTTTCTTGCTATATTTTTGGAGATATAATCTGAGGAAGTTAGGGTTTTTGCAGACTCCCAAGTTACATTCTAAACAGGTGACCTTGGGAAAATTGTCATAACTTTCTCCCTGAGCAACAAATTGAAATTTCATAAGAAGTTGCAGAAAGAGGATAGACTGTAGTTTTCTGTGTATATTTTTTAGATCCGAAGGTCGAAACAATCACACATGGCATGTCATACATATTCGCTCTACTAAAAAATTATATAATCAGGTCATCTTAGGAGATTGGACATAACTATTTATTAGAGAATCAAATTCTAATCAGACTTGCAGGGTTAGAAAGAGGATTCAGAGGGCTACTGCAAGACGCAACTTCAAAACTTGGAGATCTAAAATTACCAAGTTAAATTCATTTCAAGATCAAGCTCCTAAAATTGAGAAAAGGCGATATGAGGAAGTTTGATGGCAAGGATCCGGTAAATTGGATACTATAGATGGAGAAATATTTTGATCTACATAGGCTTCCTAGCTGGTCCTTTCACTCTATTGATGCATCGGGTAAATCAGGGGGTCTAGCCTTGGGCATTTGTACCAAATCTCTGAAAGTTTTGAACGTCTGGGGAGGTCGAGGTTTCCTGGGCGCTGACATATACTCCCCTACTCTAGAATTGAAATTCTGAATCCTCAATGTGGATGGACCCTGTCAAGACAGAATGGGTTTTTGGAGGCATCTCCTCAATTCATCCCTTCTTTGTCAAGATAATATTATCATTGGGGGAGACCTCAATTTCTCCCTGGGTTTCTGAAAAGCTTGGGGCTATCATGCCCAGGTTGATGCCCTGTCGGAACAAATTGAGACCCTTTTGGAGACCCACAGCCTTGTTGATGCCCCGACTGTAAAGAAACAGCCTACTTGGAGGAACAACAGAGTAGGAGAAGCTAGTTTGGCTAGAAGACTCGATCGCTTTCTCACTAAAGAAGGCTTGATCTCGGGAGGACATGGTATTCGACAGTGGGTAAGCTCAGGAGGGCTTTCGGACCACCAGCCCATTTACTTAGAGATCCAGGGTGCTCTTAGTAAGCTTAAGGCCCCTTATAAGTTCAATTCTACTTGGCTGCAAGACCCGGAGTATATCAAGCTAGTGACAGACTTCTAGAAGGCTCACCCTCCTGGTGTATTGGGGGACGTTACTCAGAACTTCCTCCTCGACATGAAAGAACTGAAGAATCTGTCCAAGATGTGGGCCAAAAGAAAAAGGAGGCGGAGGACCTATCCCTCCAGGAGGCGGAGAGAGCTATACTCTCATTTGAAGAAGATACAGGAGGGGTCTTGGTCACTCAAGACCATATAGAGGCCTACAAAGAGGCACTTCAAAAGAGAACACGGATATTGACTAACAGAGAAGCTAGTTAAAGACTTAGAAGTTGAGCTATCTGACTAAAAGAGGGAGACGATAACTCTAAATTCTTCCATAAACATGCAAATGGCAAGAAGGCTATAAACACCATTTGGGGGCTAAAGGATCCGGTGGGTGTTTGGGTTCAATCCTTCAGAGAGTTGGCATCTCTAGCAAGCTCCCATTTCCATTCCATCTATAAAGCCCCCCCCCCCCCAATGCCTCGCTGGCAGAAGTGATGAAAACTGTTCAGCTTTTCCCGCGGTTTGTTGAACAGGAGATGGAACTAGATTTATTGGGGAAAGTAACTATGAGGGACCTAGAAGACACTTTCAAAATGATTCACAAAGAGAAGAGCCCGGGACCAGATGGTTGGACAGTTGAGTTCTATGTGACTTTCTTTGAGGTACTGGGGGCAGACTTGTTACAAATCATTGAGGAGAGCAGAAGGAGGGGAAAGATCCTCGGTAGTCTAAAGGCCACTTTCATCGCCCTTATCCAAAAGGTAGACAATCCCTCCTCTTTTGATGCATTCAGGCCTATATCCCTCTGTAACTGCCTTTATAAGATTATTGCCAAAATCATTACAAATCGTTTGAAGCCTGTCCTCTCACTCAACATCTCCCCTGAACAGTTTACCTTCTTACATAATAGGCAGATCCATGAGGTCGTTGGGACGGTGCAGGAACTCCTCCATTCTATCCAGACCCAGCGGACTAAGGGCATGATCCTAAAGATTGACCTCTCAAAGGCCTTTGACAGAGTCAATTGGCTTTACCTCTGCATGCTCCTCACCCATTTAGGTTTCCCCTTCCCTTTCATCAAATGGATTATGAGCTACATAACGGATATTCCCTTCAGAGTGTTGGTCAATGGTCTGGCTTCCCCTCTTTTGTTGGGTTGTGTTATATTCTTTCCACATAGTTAACAGGGGGTTTGAGGAGTACTCGTAACCCCACTGTTGGAGAGGTAAATCCCCTCTACGGATAGAGGCGATCCCTACTAGCCCAAAGGGGGTCTAGCAACAATCAAACAATGCTACACTGCAGGTTCCTAGTTGTAATTAACAAGTGGGTAAAAGAAACCTACTTGGATTCCAATGCTACGTTTGTCGAAGAGATGATCCTCTCGCTCCTTCG
>APFE031214587.1:0-12555 GCA_000404065.3 Pinus taeda | reverse complement strand
TATAATATTGTAGGCAACGTAATCCATACCATTTAGAAAATTGAAAAAATAAAATATTTATATTACTTTTAAACCGTTTTATTTTTTACATAAATCTTGTTAACAAGATGTTAATCAAACCATATTAATCCGCTTATATTTTCACTTTACATTTGTTTATAATGTCTGTGGATGGTTGACACCATGGATATTCTTTTTATCTACTGCCTTTTATGTAAATTGAATAAAAAGGAAATTATATAATACCATGATAAATTTAGAATTTTTTATAATATAGTGAATTTATAGGATAAGTACTTTTTTATAATAATTATTTAATTTAGGTAATTGCGAAATTTTCATATGACAATTGGTTAGGTTTTTAACAAAGGGATCATTGATTTTTTTGTTGTGGTATGTTTTTACAATCATTTTAGCTTATTTTTTTTAATTAACAAACTTTCAACACAAATTATTCTTTAAATCATCAAAAGTAATTGTAGATAGAATAGTATATGCAATAGACAATAGAAAATAATCAAGAGAAATAAGAGACACAAGAGCGTGTTCAAAGAGAAAGGAAAAACCTCACAAGGGGGAAAACTCTTCAAATTCCTTTTTTAATTAGATTGTCATAAAATGTTCAACAAATAGAGAGTATAATGATCCAATTCACCAATCACAAGACTATCTAGCAAAACCAACCAAAAAATATCTAAGAGATGAACCGAATAGATAGATATGATTCAAATAAGAGTTTCCAAGGTTGTGGTCAATGGTTAAAGCCCATGGTAACTGTCAAAATATGTTACGTCACAACTGCATGGAGCTACTGACCATGCAAGTGGTTATAGATCTATAGCAAAAGGGAGCACCCTATCATCTAAGCTACTACAACCGAGAATTCCTTATTACAACCATACAACTACATATCAAAATCCTTTCTTCACACATGCAAGCTCGACCCTGCAATTTTGGACCAATAAAAACCAATTTCGTGAACCAACCCCAGACCAATCACTACTACACTGAGGACACTTTTAAGACCTTTTTTTAAGACAAAATAATTTTTTTCCTTAAAAAGTCACTTTTTTATTTTAGTTATTTTATATTAAAATTTAATATCAATTGAATTGTCTTAAATATAAAGTTTAAGAAAAAAACACTTTGAGACATATATATTTTAAGACAAAACTTTATATTTAAGACAAAAATAGTTTAATACCAAAATATTTTAAGAAAAAACTCTAAATTTAAGACAAAAGCAGTTTGAGACAAAGATATTTTAAGACAATAATTTATATTTAAGACAAAAATATTTTAAGAGAAAAATAATTTAAGACAAACTTATTTTCAGACAAAACTTTATATTCAAGACAATAGTCACTTAAGATGAAACCCATTTAAGACAATTAACAAATAAGAAAAAACCATATCAATTTAAGACAATATTATTTAACAACTGCAATTGACAGTGCACCATAATTCTGGTAACTTGCATACTACTATTGTCCTGCACCTATACTGAGTTTGCTATTTCACTTACCATTCATGTTATCTTATATACATACAATGATTTGTTGGGCTCTTCGTTTTGTTGGGGTAACTGAATCTGAAGGATGTGACAACTTTTCTTGGCAACATTTCATGGACATAAATTCATCTTATGTCCCTTCTATCTGTGTTGATACGATTAGAGACAACTTGTCATTCGTTGCATTCGACACTACTACATAGAGGGGGCTTTTAATACAATTTTTTGAGAAAAAATAAATCTTTTGTCTTAACAGTTTCAATACCCGCTAGTAAAAAAGGTAAAGGTAAAGGATTAGGAGTCAATCTTTACATTGTTGATGGGTTCTTCAGGAAACAGAGCAATGGAGGTCAATAACAACTGATGGGATTTAGGGCGACGAAAGCCAACAACATAGGTGTGCTTTGTGACGGAAGAAATGAAGACGCTTTCGTTGAACGTGGATAGTCAGTAACATAGTTGGAGTACTTGTCGAAGTTTCCATTGATTGTGTTTTAATGTGTTTTTTTACTATTTCATTTATTTTGAACGATACTTTTTTTTCATAAATAAAAAATCACTATATTTGTATTAAAATATAAGGATAGTACATAATTCAGATTCCATTCATTATATTATCCTTTCATACTTCTCCTATCATTCCTATCCCCATACATTTTTATTTTTCTTGTTCTACAAAAAAATTATTTCTTAACATCAGAATTTAACTTATAACCATTACATTTTCATAAAATGAACACTTTCATTATCTAAAGATACAAAAGTTCCATCAAAATTAGGCCTTTGTTAAAATGTACCCTAAGAGTAGTTGATGTTGCCTTCATTTACCATGATACCCTGCTTGACGACTAAGATGTTTTTTTTACCTTTGTCATTTGAGATACCTCTTTCCGATAGGAGGTCCATTGTCCTATTTTGTTCTATGTATATATGTTGGAAATGTATATTATTAAAATTCCTTACCAAAATATGAATCCTTATCATCTAATTTGCAAGTATGGGGGGATTGAATTTAGTATGTTTGTTTACCCAGTCATTGATTCCTTTTGCAGCACCATATACGTTAATTTTGTATAGCCTTAGCCATTTGTATGCTATAAGGACTCCCCATAATGTTGTACTCTCTGATTTTTTTTTTGATCCCATCCCACCCTCCCACAAAAAGTGGAATAAATTACGAGGCTTAGTAACTATGACTACACCACATTGACATTTCCTTCTATTGTTGGCTCCATAAAAAAAACCAACTAGATATTTCTTCCAAATATCAATGAATTTGCTTTTCTTGTTTCTGTTAGACTTTATCACTGACTCAATCTTATTGAAAAGAACAACTATCTTGGTAATGTCTTGTCTAAAAATCACATCTTTCTGATAAAAAATGCTATCATTGCTACTTCACCATATAATACATATGATATATAATTGGAGGGACATGTACTTCCTATGTGAAGTGAACCAGGACAAAAGACATGTGACAAGGGTTGTGTTGTAGTAGCTACAACACCCTCAAAATATTTGGCCTGCATCCAAATTTTGGAGCCTTCCTTGGTTTCTCCCCTTGATGGTTGAAAACACTCAGACTCATCCCATGAGCTCGTGTCAAGTTTTTACACCCTTTTTTCTTGATCAACCACTGGTCATCTATTGGCATGTTGACTTCTATGTCATGCTTGCAAATTTGTTTTGGCGATTTTGAAGGTTTTTCTTTGTGTGCATGAATTGTTTTTTCTCTGTGAACATTGATTGTACTCACACAAAAAGTCGCATGAACTGTCATGCAAATGTCACCATGGTTGTTCAAAGACATATCTCAAGTTTCACACTTATCGCTCTTAACCTTTGAGTTAGTCTGATTGAGCACATGTTTGCCTTATTGGTTTGAGGTGTCGAGTCGTAGAGTCATGCTAAGTGTTTGATCACAATATCATGAATGCACAAATTCACTTTCTTTCACACAATCATTTTTCCTGAAAATTTATTGACCAAAAAACAATCTTTCAACCGGACCCCAATCTGAGTGACCTTGCTCTACCACCAGGAACTATGCAGAGCTTGAGGCTATCCTCCAAGGTAGTCTGTACTGCGGAATCCTGAAAGTGAGCCAGCTGACTGTCTCCCAGAACTACGCATAAGTTATCCCAGAACATGATCTAGTCTGCACTTCCCGCAAGATCACCCATCAAGCCTCCCTCTAGTCAACTAGAAAAAATGACTTGAGTTGTGACCCAGGGCTGCACTAATCTCGAATACTGCACAGAGCTTTTCAAACTTTCCTAGCTTGCCTTCTTGTAGAAATTGCACAGACAAGTGGGATATGCCTTTATTGCCTGTGACTGCACTATACCAAGAAATTCTACAGATCTGACAGGCAGGCCCCCTGGTGGCTTGCTCTTCTCTCCCTCAGAAAATTGCGTAGCTTTGACTATCACCTGCCTTGCTACACCATTCTCTGCTCAACCAAGAAATTGTGTAGTTATGTCGAGAGCCCTGCTGCCTACCCTGAATTATCTCCTAGAATTATGCAATTTTGACCAGCAACTCTTCCAGCCTTATACTGTCCTCTATAAAAATGCGTAGAATGACCTGCCTAGTCCTCACCTTGAAAAATGCATGGAATGTTTGAGCAGTTACTCAACACTCTAGTTGGTCTTCCTCCCAAGAACTGTGTACATATGTCTCCCAGCTAGGTCCTGCCTTGTAGTTGTCACTACTGTCCTGAATTGCGTAAATCTTCCTCTCAGTAACATCTGCACAGTTTTTCCAAATAGTGCACTAGAGCCTCACATCCTGGGCTAAGCTTTGCCCTGCATAATTTCAGTGACTTGTCCCTCTCCCAGTCACCGGCACCAAAACATAAAATAATGCATCATGTTAGAATAGGATATTTCTTGATTTGATGTCATCTTGTCACGAGTGATTGCAATTGAAAGAATGCATGAAGCACATCAAGTAGCAAGTGAAAGGGACATACACATGCAACATCAAGGAAAGACCAAGACCATTAAAACCCCTCACACTTTTCCTTGCAGAGGTGAAGACATGTTACACTGAGAGCACACCCATCACTCAGCAACATAACAACTCGACATGGACACCACAATCAGCCAATACATGTCAGTAGTGTCGTGTCAAGTTGGGTCATGATTTTTCTCAACCATATCATTACTATGGGCCATACATGTTGTAAAGAAATGTAATATAATGTTAAAGTCCAAGAGATGCACATATGAAGTTAAAGAGTTACAGAAGTTGAAAATTCATAGGAATTCAAATAGTCATGAGGAAATTCGAAGTGTCACAACGGTCAGTTATTCCCCCTTAGCTATATATACCCCGTCATTGTATGAGAAAAAGACTTTTCACCTTGGCTCCTCCCACAAAGCCTTGAGAGTTTATAGCCTATTCTTTGAGGAGCGAGGAGTGGATCCAATGTCCCACTACTGGGGCTAGTGATGTATGGTGTACAAATTTGTCTTCAAACTTTTTCTTAATTAAGAAGCCTATCTCAGGCCAGTATGTTTTCATGCATGTTTTATATCCGTTTGTAAGACTACTCTTTAAACGTTTTTAATGCATGCTTGCTTAACCTTTACTAAGATAGTTGAACTACTTCGGTTATTTTAGTACTTACATTGTTAAGATGTGTTGTATTTTTTATCATTGTTGCCTCATCCGTGTGGACTAATCCGCTAGACAATGTACATATTTTCCCCTGAACTTCAGTTTTATAACTACTGCATCTGTTGTGGACTATTCTGCTAGATGTTGGACAAACCCTTGTTGTTATTCACTTGTTTCTTCCTAGGTTGGGATTATTTCCTCTCATCAAGAGGCTCACTTTACTCCCCCCTTTTGAAAGAAAGAGAACCTAGACGTAGAGTTACATTACGAACTCACCAGGCATACTCACCTCGCTTCTTGATGTTACAAGCATAATACTCTCATGTGATCAATAGAAATTGCCGAGGAAAATATCTAAGAAAATGGGAACCAAGCCATCGTACGAGATGGGAATCCTACACCAAAAAGTGTGAGGTCTAGTTGCAACTTCACACTGGGGAGATCCCCTGAATGTTGGTGGGTCTGATAACGTCAATAGGTTTATTAGTTCCAATGAAAGGAAGCTTCATTTCCTCCATAACCCTATCCAAAATCAGCCTCACATATGATAATTTGATCAAAAAATGATCCATACCCCCCCTTCATGCATAGAGTGAATATTCCAATCCCAATGAAACCACGCTTTTGTAAGTTGTTCCATTTTAATATACGATCATGTGATGTTAGCCAACAAAAACATTTTAAGTTGTTCGTGAGATTCCATCTGCATATATCCTATAGACTCTTATTATAATCATTGATCCTCCCAGGCTTTGGAAACTTCAAGTAGATGTCTTAGACCATCAGATTGTTCTTTTTACTTTTACCCCCCCATATCATACAATCATTCTTATCACTAAGAGTGATGCCAAAAGATCAAATTTGTGCTGTGTATTACCCCCATTCCTCATTATATGTATTTCGTATTTCAATATCTTCAACCCTTCTCCAACTGTGTTGATCAATGTTTTGAGTCCCCGAGAGATATATCTATTTCAAGAGGATAATGTCCTTTCCGTGAAGGATTCACAACATTTGAAAGAATGATGAATGATTTCCAGCCTTCCCCATGATGGTGTCTAATCCAATTTTGATCTTGGATCCATCTCCAGCACCCCAACACAGAAACCCCAACATCCAGTGTAGAGTGTATTGAAAAGTCTAACTAGGTTTGGTCTTCGTAATGGCGTGTGTATATATGATTCTATGTAATTAATCTAAAGAAGAAAATAAATTTAATTTTTTAATGCTTGAATCATGAGTTTCATGATCAAGGAATTTTATTTCATTTAAGGTTCCCATTGTGTGTCTTTAGGTTTGTCATCAAATCATAATAGTCTATTGATTCAATGTTATGTATGGAAGGACCTTCTTGAGCATGTTACAATATATTTGAGTCATCGAAAGATTCAAAGAGACCCTCGAAGATCAATCTCAAGCATCGCCTTCAAGTCAAACTTAAATGAAATTATGAAGCTCCACCAAAGGACATGTTGGCTCACACACCACTCAAGTAGGCTAATTTACATGGGAAAACCACTCTAAAGAGGGTAGCTTGACTTCATTTCAATGACATAATTTTAGCCAAGGAGAAGTCTGCAATGAGGAGTGCAATAATCACTAGGAAAGGAGCCTCATAACCAATGAAGAGAAGGAAAGGAACAGTGATGTCCCTAGTTTGTTTTTGGGTTTGTTTTAGGTTGAATCACTCCACAGGTGTGAAGTATAGACACTATTTGTTGTAGAAGAAGCTGAAGTGCTGCAATCGCTTTTGGAAGTCAGGTCAAGGAGAAAAATAAGGAGTATCTCAAGCCAAGTTGTCAAGGAGGTAGCCACCACCTAAATCTAATGAAATTAACGTACAAGAGAACCTCATGTACATGTACTAAGGTTTTTTAATTAGGGTAGAGAAGTTGCAGGTCTGAAGTAGATAAAAGGAAGCTTATATTTGAAAGGTAGCAAAGGCAAAAAGAATAAATGGGTAGTTGACTATCATTGACTCTATTAAGAAATAAAGCTCAAAATAACAAGCTTGGTGTCTTGGTCTTGGAGAGTTCAAATAGGTCTAGGGTCTTGGTCTTGGTATTCGTCAGTTGAAGTATTTCTAAGAAGAAGAATTCATTTTGGTTTTTCTCTCAAGTGGTAGAGGTTTTAGCCATGGATGATTGCCTATATTATGTGTCTCTTGTCTCTTTATTGTTTATTATTTGGTAGTTGTGTGATGAAGAACACTATAATAATATAACTAAAGATAATATGAAAATCTAAAGGAGTAGAGAAAATTCACAAGAAGTTATCATTACAAGAGAAATCACCTAATTTCCATGCCCTAAGTATATCAATAGAGTGCGCACCATACTTCTCCATATCTGTGATATAAGAAATTTCTTCTTGGCACCATTGCTAATCCATGAGGAGAAATTTTGACCAAAAAAATATTTTTCGTTAATGATGTGAGACCACACACCATCTCAAGACATTGCCCTCCACATGTTTTTTATAATCAAAGCCTTGTTAAAAGTGGATCTATCTATGAAGCCCCAACCTCCTTCATCCACTGGCCTTGCATGTGATGACGATCATACCATATGAATTTTGTCTTGTAACTTTGTTCCAACCCATAAGAAGTGACTTATGATATCTTCTATCTTATGGATGATATTCCTTGGCATTAAATAAAGGTGCATTTTTGTAACACAAATTTCATCATTAGCATCCTTCCTCCCATCATCAAGCATGTGTACTTCCAACTGTCCAATTTTTTGTGAAATGTTTCGATTAACCATGACCAATCCTGGTTATAGTATCTTTTGGGTTTCATCGTAAACCTAAGGTAGGTGAAACCACCATTCATGATTGACAATGCTAGCCCAAATAGATCACATATGTCCTTTGTTACATTCTCTTCACTATCATCGTGTAATAAGATTTATTTGCCTTCATTCATACACAAAATAGATGCAACTCCAAATGACTTAATGAGGTCTCTAATGGGTCTCCACTCCCCCACTATTCATTCCCTATCGAGTACCATATCATCTACGAACATTAAATGAGTGGTGGCAATATTTATGGTTATTTTGATCCCTTTAATAATTCTATTATCCTTTGACACCCTCATTTTTCTACTGAAACAACCAATAACTAATAAAAAGAGAAATGGAGACATGGAACATCATTGTCTAATTCCTCTATATGAATTAAAAAACTATGAAGGAAATCCATTAATAATGAGAAGAAAATTTATAGTTTTGCCACATGCAAAAATCCATTTGATGTTAAATAGAGACATACTGGATTTTAACAGGACCAAGAAGAGGAATTTTGAGTCAATCCAATCATATGCCTTGCTCAAGTCAACATTTAGAAGGAAAGGTATTTGTTTCCATGATTTAATAGAGTGCATCATCTCCTGGGCAATACCAATTACAACTTGCATTTGTCTACGTTCGAAGAAACCAAATTTTTCCTTTGTAATATGCTTCAAAAATACCGACTTCAACCTACTTGTAATCAATTTTGATATAATTTTGTATTCTGAGTTGCATAGATATATGGGATGATAATATGCAAAGGTTCTTGGTTCCACCCTTTTTAGGGATTAATGCTATAAAATTTGAATTTATGTCCCTCGAGATGAACCCATGAATCATAGATTCTTTAGCTAATACCAAAAAATCCGGAATCATCAAATCAATGAAGTTAATAAAAATTTCAACCCCCCACCCATCTGGGCATAAACATTTCCCTTTGCACATTCCTTCAATATCTTCATTAACTCCTCACTTGTGATTGGTTGTCCCAAACTATCATTATCCTCTGATGTCAACTTGTTTGGAACTTCTTCAATAAAATTCATTTGCGACCAAAAATATGCCCCATATGCTTAGAATTGGCCTTTGAAATGTGTGACTTTCACTTGCTCAATAAATATTTGTGAATTGAATATGTTTATGACGTCATCTCTTATCCTCCTAATGTAATTTATTTGTTTCCTAGCATTGAAATGTGTGTGGAAATATCTAGTATTTTTATCTCCATCTTTTATCCATATCACCCTTCTCTTCATGTAGATGTCTTCTTCCCATGAATGGAGAATGTCCCTTCTATTACAATCCAATTCAATTATCTTATGCCGATATTCCTTTGAGAATAATAATGGGTGCTGAAGATCATTGAAATAATGTAGGAAAATGTCAATCTCCCTAAGAGCTTTAGTTTTTCCCTCCTTCATCTTGCTAATCCATTCATGAGCGAGCCTTTTCATCTCTGTAAGATTTTGGCATATTGATGTCATGGGATTCCATGGAGGAGGAATAAATGAACAAGACCAAATATTTCATACCAAATCCCCAAATTACATCCACTTTAGAACAAACGTGCACAGTTACATCCCCTCTAAGGACTTGGACTCCATCAAAATCAGAAATAGAGACATCCCCAATAGTAAAATCAGAATCAATATCAAACGAGTTATTGGGACATCCAACTTCATTGACAAAAACCAATTCTATCTTGTTACAGGTTGATACCTTTTTATATTTAAGGGGTTTCTTCTTCCCGTGTGTAACAATTTTATATGATTGACCTCCAAAATCCATAGGATTATGGAAAAGGGATATTTTAATAGAAAGGGGAGCTGAATTCTCAGATGAAGAAAAAATAGCCTCTAATTCTTTATTAGGGGAAAATATACTAGGGGACAATACCATATCCAAAGGTTGGAATGGAAACCAGGTTCCATAGTATGACTTATTGGAAAGAGGGGAGGACTTAGCTATAGGTTGAGTTTGAGGGACAAGAGCGTCATTGGTGAAGTCATTCGCGCGTTTCGCAAAGGGATGGGGGTAATGTGATGGATCAATAGAGGATATGGTATTGGTCATTACCAAAATCCAAAAAGGCATCACCACTTGAAGGGATGATTTTCCATAGGGGCTTCACTTTATTTATTATCATGTTCATTCAAAAAGGGATTATCAAAATTATGAAAAATAGAGCCAATATATTATAGATATTAGGGGAGGGTATTTTGCATAGAGGGTTATAGGTTTTGGAGGTACTAAAATGAGTATTTGGTAAAACTAGGGGATATCTACTAAAATAGGCATGGAGTAGTATTGACTATTTAGTAATAAAAAGAAAATGGTAATCTAAATTATGAACACATTGATGGTTTTTATCTCACCATTTGAGAGGATGTTACGAGTTAAAATAGCCACATGAGGGAGAATATTATATGCTACCAATACTTGCTTACAAATTTTCAAATCATATGTGAATGGAGAAGACTTTGCGAAGGTTTTATGCGAGGGTCAAGGGTTTCTAGGCTTTGATAGTTTATCAAAATGGTGGCATAAGGAGGCATTATCCAACGTAATGTAGTTAGAGGAGGTGGACTTAGTTGTATATGTGGGCATGGTGAAGATGCCAAAGGTTGTGAGGTGCATTCTAATAGTTGTGAGGACAATGAAAATTGTTCTTCGATGAGGAAGAGTAGGTTAGACTCCTCTTATTTGGTGGGAGATTTACACAACAAGGGAGCATTGGCAAATGCATTTATGTCTTTCAACACCATTGTTGATGACATTTTCTCCTTAATGGGTTTTCATGTTGGTTAGCTAATGTTGGGGCACAATATGATGGAGACAATCAGTCATGAGGTTCTTCGGTGTGAAGGATGTCATGATGCCATGGACCCTGCGGTCCTTTTTCTCTGCTTATCTGCTAGTGCAGGTTGCTGGCTTGCATTGGGGTGGCCATGGTTGCAACTTCAGGATCAATTTTTTTCCTATCAAATATGCTATGATTTATTCTATGGTGGCTTTATTGGTGGCCTTTTTCCATTTTCTTCATGGTTATTTTAAGGCCCTAATCCTCCTCAAGTGGAGCACTTCCTTTTGTATTTTGAATGAATAAATTGGTTCCATATTTCCACTTGCCATTTTCTATTTCATGATATCATTTTAAAGCATGAATTTAATATTCATCTAAGCGTTTTATTATGCCAACCACCACATGGTATCTCCTCATAAAAAATTTATTCCATATATGAAGAAAACTCTTTTATTCTTCCACTGCTTAAATTTCCAGTTATTGTGTGATTGATGCTATGATATCAAAGTAATTTCTACATTTTATTAAATTTAGAAATTTATCTATTTAACTAGGATCATATGGATAATAGTCACCTAGGGTTGAATTTTTGTAATGTACTTAACCCAAAATACCTCAAAAGGTGAAATATGCCTCCAAATATGTGAAAATGTGTCCTTACCCCCAAAACATTCTACTTAAGTGGGAGACACACCTTCAAATATATGGAAGTTCTTCCATTAGGGTTATTTCTCACCGCTTCGTACCTGTAGCATCCCCTAAACACCTCCTTGAAGACGGTATCCAACCTAAAGACTCAAGTGGGTCTTCAACCAAACCCATGTGTAACTTAGTGCTACATGGCATGATCTCAAGTTGGGTGTTCATCTTGTAAATATCCCTTTTTACTCAGATCCTTGATCCACATGGTCATAGGCCCTATTTTTAACCTAAGAATAAGGATATCCATCAATGACATGAGAAAAGAGAATGTAATACATGTAACCATTCCTCCCATTACATGTAAAACATGTCTGAATGGGTCCTCATAATGAAATGCATCTCTAGAAGAACCTTCACCAAGCCAACCATACACTTTCTATATGCTTGTTCTTCCCTTGGATGATGAAGAGTTCTTAGGTTTGATGGATTTGAAATTCACATAACATCCCAAACTAGTGGATATTGGACTACTGGTACTAATCTTTGATATATGTAGAAAATGCGAACTTCGTGAATGAGATGCGTGCTGCTAGATGGAAGATTGTAATATTTTGACCTTTTTAATCCACTAAGGACTATGTGAAATTCTATAGAACCAATATATTTTTAATTGTAAAGAGGTTTTATGCAACCATGTATCACATTAACAGGTTTCAAGCAACCATGTGGGCCTTCAGAATGTAGGAAACACCACATATGTGGGCCTTACTATGTTGAAGTGTTGTAATATCTTTACACAAGGATGTTGGTATTGGGCAAGAGCTGATTCTTTGTTGGGATTTTTTTTACTATTCAATGTAATGTGTTTGTTAACTTTTCTCTTGTGTATCTAAATCGTGAGTTGCTTAGATAAACACATCCCTGCCATTCTCTTTTTGTTTATTTCTATTTTATCAAATCATTTCCAATATGAAATGATATGGGATTTGTTTCTGCGTAGCTCTTGGGAAACCTCACACTGTCATTTATGAAGAAGCTTATGAAGAAATATAATCCCAAAAAATGGTGTAGAGTAAGGGTTCAATACAAGACCGTGAAGGTTAAGGAGAGGATATTTCTCATGTTCTATGTCTTCTCTGTGTTTTGAAGGACATTGACAAAGAAATGAAAGTTGTAAGTCT
>APFE031214574.1:1371-41872 GCA_000404065.3 Pinus taeda | reverse complement strand
CCTGAGAATCCATCAAGTAAAGAAATTCTTGAGGCCGCCACTACTCTTTGCAAGATGTGATCCATCTTGGGTAAGGGGTAATTATCTTTTAGGGACACTTGATTCAAGTTCCTTAGATCAACACAAAGCCTTATTTCACCAGTTTTCTTTCTTGTAGGGACTAAATTTGAAATCCATTCTGAGAATCTAATTGGTGCTATGATGCCGGCTTTAAACATTCTTTGTACCTCTTTTTCAATTGAAGGGAGAAGCATAGGATTGATTCTCCTCAATTTCTGTTTAAATGGTTTTTGATTGGGCTTGAGAGGGATAGTATGTTGAATGACGGAGGTATCATAGGACTTTAAATCCTCATAACTCCATGCAAAGACATCTTGGAATTATTTAAAGAGGTCATTGTATTTAGGCTTTTGATCAGGTGGTAAAGATGCAGACAATTTAATTATCTTGGGTTTTTCAATAGTTCCAATGTTGCACTCTTCAATGGCAGCATTAAGGGGCTACAATTTTGGTTTTCTAGAGACATCATTTGAGTCAAAAATGTCCTCCAATGGAGCTAGGCCTGTTGGAAGAAAATTGTCTTTCCATTGTATAACTTCAGCTTCAATATCAACTATTTCCTCAGAATGAAAATGTTCAAGTTCTTGTATTTTCTCCTGGTCAAACTTTGTTGGACAAAGCATTTGATTTGCTGTTTTGAGTGAGATATTTGTTTGGTGTTGTTCAACTAGTATTTGTGAATCACTTGCAGCCTCAGCATCAATGTTCAGTCCTGAAAATTCTTGCTGCAAAGTCAACAAATTGTTTATTTGTGTATCATCCTCAAATAATTGCCAATCCTTGACATTGTTTGGGACAGAAGGTCTGTGTTTTATCTCAGATGTAAAGAAATGCTGAGGTTCAAAAGGTAGTTTACAAGTGCTTGAAAATGTGGCCAAACTATGAGCATGAAGGTTATGGGTTCTAGGAATTTTGGTAATTTGAAATTCAGTGAAGGAATCTAGTATTTCAGCAGCAGCAGACCTATAAGATCTCAGTCTTTTGTCATTAGTGACAAAATTTCCCTTTACTTGTTGGATAATTAGGTCTGAGTCTCCTAGGATTGAAACTTTTATGGCTTGTAAGGATTTTACTAGCTTGAGGCCTAGTAAGAGAGCTTCATATTCTGCCATATTGTTGGTGCACCTGAAGTTTAACCAATAGGCTCGGTCTTCTGCATGATTGTTTTGTTTGTTATGTATCCAAACCCCTGCTCCTGCCCCTAATTTGTTGACTGACCCATTGAATTCAAGAAACCAGAGGACTTCTTGATTAAGGGAAGAATTGTCAACTGTTGTGGGACTTGGCATCAACAATTTGAGATGTTGGCTTACATTTGGTTTGTCTTCTTGAACATTTTTGTTTATTGATTTCTCGACCAATATTTCTAGATCAGTAGTTTCTCCATTTATATGCCGATCTTGTTTGAGTGTTTGGGTTTCTTCATCATTTGCGGGACCTATATTGTCATTGAAAAGAATATAGGAGTCTATGTCAGAATGGACAGCATATATGGGAAAGTTTTGAGGCTTGTCTTCACTGCTGACCATATATTTCATAAGTGACTCTCTATATAGCCTCTTGGGTTGACCAAAGACTGAGATGGTGGCATATGACATGTCTAATTGTAGGGAACCTTGGAGTTTAGCCCCCCATGATCTTGATAACAGCATTCCATATTTGGGTGGGATATCAGCAACTACAACATCCATTAGAATTGTTTTATTTGGGTACTGGACAAGTGACACACAAAGATCTTTTATTAAGCCTAAACATTTAACTTGGCTGGAGTCAAATGAAAATAGGTCCTTATAAGGTCTTGTAATGTCTAGGTTGAGCCTCTCCATCACTGATTTAGGCATAAGGTTATGAGAGGCGCCTGAATCAAACATTGCATTATCTAGTATCTTATCATGAACATGCAAGCTGACATAGAAAGGTAAGATCCCTGTAATTGCTGCCTTTCCATCAACCTTTGGACCAAAAAGAAATTCTGGGGTGTCATCTAAAACATTGACATTATCTTTATTACGAGTAAGTTGAAGGGACTTCTTGATTTGTTGTTTGTAAATGTCATGCTTGGCTAATTCTGAAAGAGGAATAACTATCTTCAATTTGCCAATTTCAGCTTCTAAGTCAAAATGTCTTTCAGATTGGATCTTGGTATTGTGGGTGACAACCTTTTCCTTGTTCATTAAGTTTTCTTCTTGATTCTTATCTTGATCTTGAGGCTTATCCTTTTTACTCATCTCTTGAGGAGTATTCCTTGGATTAGGCTGCAAAGGTGATGCAGCCATTGGCTGTTGTTTTGAGGGAAATAGTTCAGTAACTTCTTCAACGGTTACTTCATTTGTAACTGAATCAGTTTTGTCATGTGGTTCTGTGACTATGGCTCTTTTGGGTTGCAGGCTATCCTTTGCTTTTTTAGGGTGCGTTACATTTACAGTTCTACTTCTTAGCTTGTATTGCTTATGAACTTCATAAACAGCTCTGTCATAACCTTGTTTAAAGTCAAATGACTCACCTGACTTGGTTTGGAACTGCTTAATGTCATCCTCCTTATGATCTTCATGACTCAGAAAAAATTGCTGCTCATCATTCAGGCCCATTAGGTTAATGTGGTTGTCATCTACTTGCTCATTTGAAGTGGATGCTTCAGTACAGTTTTCCTGAAACGGAGGTCTTATCTCTGGATCAGAAGTGGCCTTGCCAACGTTTGGGTTTTGATTTCTCCTAAAATTGGGATTCCTGATAGGGTTACTTTGTGGTGCTTCCCATGATGACTTTCTCTCAACTGATTCTACTCTGTCACCCAGCCTCTTCATGCCAGTGAGTATTGCATCCCATTTCTGATCAAAGGCTGGGGGTTCTTCTTTGAAGGTGGTTCTCTTTTCCAATCTTTCCCTATTTCTTTTGGCAATTAGGTTAGCCTCTACTGTGACAACAATTTTTTGGGCATCTTCAAGGGTTTCAGGGGCTCTTTCCTTCAACTGATATGCCATATCAAGGTCAAAACCATCAGGAAATTTGTACAAGGCTAAATGAGGAGGATGACTTAAATTTTGCGGTATTGCATTATATACATTGTTGAATCTCGCACAATACTCCAAAACGGTCTCCTGAGGACCTCGTTTGATTGTATCATATTCACCCAGTATGTGCAAGGGATCTTTCTTCTTTTCCCATCTATTAGTAAAGGCTTGGTAAAGCTCATCAGGAGTTGTTATGGTATTTGCAGTGAGTGATATAAACCAGGTTCTTACATCACATGTCAGGCTCTGAACAAAAATTCTCATTCTCACACTGTCATCATCAATTTCATAGTTCTTAAAATGATCTTGCATCCTTCTGGCATGCTGAATAGCTGTGAAAGGGCCAGTGGAGTCAAAGTATGAGATTTTGGATTGGTAGTCATGAGGTAGGGCTGCAGCATTAGCAGGTAACTGCAGGGGCGCATATCTATTAGCCATATTTGCAGGGTTTATAGGATTGACGGGGATAAACGGGACAACAGGAACTATTGGGACAATAGGGGTAATAGGTATGGCAGAGACTACAACGTTGGTCAAGGGAATATGTGTGCAGTGGATGAAGGTGTGAAAGGAGGGCTATGGGATGTAGATGGTGAACTAGGGGAACCAGGGGTAGACCGGAATAGAACCTTGATTGGAGTGGCAACAGGGTTAAGGTAAACTGTCTCAGGGCTCAAGTCAGAAGGATTTCCCTGTCTTTGCTGCTTCCTAATATTTTTAGGGATTGTGTTAGGGTTCTCAAAAATAGTTGCTGGGTTAGGGTTAGGATTTGACCTTGTATACCGTTGATTCTTCTTGGGAGCCAGCTTCTGAACTTGTTTTTTGAGTATTTTTAGAATCTTCTTGCATCTGCAAGGGTCAGACAAGATTTTGGAATGGTTGTGTATGTCTCGAAGCTAGCATGAAAATAGACTGAAGCAACTTTTATGTAAACTTGTTAATGTAAAACAGAAACAGTTTTGAAGGCTTCCTGGCTTACATTCAGGCTTCACCTGTAGCTTTAGGAAATATACAGCAATTAGAAAATCTTGAGGAAGTCCCCAGCGGAGTCGCCATTTATATTAACACCCAGGTTGTTCCCTATGACTCCCAAGGGAATACGGCCGGGGTAACCACTAACCAAGCTTTGGATTATAGGTCCTAGCCTACCTATAATAAGAGAGAGCTCTCTCTTTAAGTTTTGGCTCTGTGTTGTAAATATTTTAGGCTAGTTATAAGTTTCGATTTTTTGTTTGAGACTTTGGTTGTGAACTCTTGTTGTGAGAAGGGCATGAAATGTGTGAAAGATGCTAGTCCATTGGGTACATGGAGTCAAAAATCTGAGATAATCCTGGTGCCTCTGATGGAGAAAGTTTTACTGCAAGGCTAGATGGTTATTCTTAATATAAATTTCTGATTAGTGAGTGAAGCAATGGGGAATGGAATTACCGACAGTGTGAAAACAATTTGAACAACAATTTCTACTTAGTAGCATACATGAATTACTAAATAGTAACTGTGAAATATTCAGGTTTTATTGGAGCAGTCAAGAATTCCAATTAAACAACTGAAGTCATAGAAAACATTTATAGTGAAGATAGATTGAGATCAGGGTGTCTCCATGGACAAATCTTGAGCTATTCTTTTTCTTTCTTCCTAGATTTAGAACTACATATGAGAGTTGTGAGCTTAAACAAATAACAAAACATACAGAGATAGAGAAACACTTATTATATTAAGCCATAGCACTAGAATCCTGTAGCATTCAATGGTTCCAACACAACATGCATTAGTAAGACCCAATTCCTGTAAACTCCAAGCTTTATTTATATCATCCTTTCAGAAATTACAGCCGAGTTCTCCTTTCTTCATAAGAGAAACAACAAAACACCAACCCCTTGAAAGTTTATGCGAGGGGGAATATATACAACTGTTTTAACAAAATATCTGAATGCTGAGTCATTTGATATATTAAATACGCTCACCAACTTTACAAAATAGCAGATAAGGAAGTTATTGCTACCCTAAATGTAAGATAAATAGTCTTTAATTCTGTCAGAACTCTCTTTGACCTTTGGAGGACACTGAGTCCGTTGAGCGTTCTCAATTAATGCTGAATGATGTGTCTTTATACTCTGTCATGCTGTAGTTTTCTCGGCCCTGTTACCTGTAGCTGTCAGTGTTGCTTTTAGTGGCCCAATCTTCCTGCTGAGTTGGCTCATTCCAATTTTTCCAGTCACAGTGTATGCACCATCCTTTTTGAATATGATGGCTTATATATTTCAATGACAAAACTTTGATGAAAACCTCCTGCTTATAATAACAACTGTATCATTGTGGTCCACCATTCCTGTGTAGGCAATTGATGCCTCAAAATTGCATCTAAGGTTTCATCTGCCTCTGTGTATTTGTAGAAGTTTGGAGGCACTACAAATAAATGGCTGATCTCATTCATAATAAAAAACAAGTTCTCTATTCTGTCATAGATACTTTGCCTAGATGCTGGCCCTGTTACCTGTGAGGTGCTTGATCCTTGACTGATCTGATTGGTGGCAAATGTGTTCACCCTTTTTGCATAAACCTCATGTGATAGCAGTCTCCCTGCAGTGTTCAGTAAGCTAGGAAGACCTCTGCCCTGTAATGTTGCAAACTTGTCTGTGAATTTGTTGACCTCTGTTTGCATGTCCTGGCTTCTTCTATCCAATGTCTGCAACAGGCTTTTCAATGTGAGGACCCTCTTTATCAGCTGGATAGTTTCTGTTCTGTTGGAGATTCCAATTGCTGCCAGCTGAGGACCTGTCTGGTTATTAAGCACATTGATCATTCTGTTGGCTATCTCAGGCATACTGCCTAGAGATGCCCTTGCTCTATGGACTTCCTTCTGTGCTTTGCCTATGAGCTCCATTTGCTCATGGATAGTCTCAATATATTGCCACTGATTCGTTATTGATTGGCCAATGTGGGTCCACAAAATTGTCCTGACCTCAGCCACCACTTTGTCAAGGGTGAGCTCTTTCTCCAGCTCCTTTATCTTCTCTTTGAGAGCTTTTATTCCTCTCCCTTTTTCAACCAAATTTTGCTTGGATTTGTCATATTTTTCATTCAACTTAGCCAAATTCTCCTTGGCTCCATTCAGCTTTGTCATTTGGGCTTCGAGGACCTTGATTTCACTCATCAATTTCTGCATATCAAGGCTCGGAGCCTGCTCTGAGGTTGGTGCTGGTGCTGATGTTGATGTTGATGGCGTTGCCTGCTCTGTGGGAGGAGCAGTAGTTTGTGGGGGCTCCTCAAGGTTTATGACCTCTGGAAGGGGCTGAGAAGTCTGGCCTCCTTCTTTCTGCTGTAGGGCTGCTTGCAGTGCAGCCTCTATGTCCTCCAGCTTCCCTTCTGTCTGCACTAGCTGTTTGTGCAGTGCTACCAGCAATGTTGCTACCTCTTGGTCTTGTCTTTGCTGGGCAACCTCTTCTGTTTGGGGGTGAATGGTTGCTGGGAGCTTAAACTTCTTTCTTAGGGTTGCAAGGTCTGCATCTCTTATTTTTAGCAGCGTTTGTATGGCCTTTGGATCCTTTGGGTCATGCCCAAGCTCTATGATTATATCCTCCAAAGACCTGATCCTGTTGTCTTTGGCCTGAGAGGATGCCTTCTCCAACTCAAGTTGGGCAGCTGTAATGTTTAGGCTGTTTTCCAACCTATTAGCCAACAATGTTTTATCTGCCAATGTTGCATAGACCATCTCACCCTTTTGCTTGTGAAGTTCTATTTGGTCCATAGGGTGGATGTCCTTGGCAAGAACCTCAAGGTTGGTTCTTATATAGTCTACAGCTGACTGTGGCTGCAACATAGTGGGCATGAAATGACTCATGGTCATTTTCCCTTCTGTGATGTGATAGGCTGACATAAGCCTCTGTTGATTGGTAGGGGCCATCTTAAGCAACTGGTTGTAGATTTGGAGCCTCAGTGGCTCATTTCTCCTCTTAATATCAACAAATTGTTGCTTGATGCCTACCTCTGCTCTCCTTTGCTGACTTGAGGAGTTGACCTCTCCTCCAAGGGTTCTTTCTTATTCCTACTGAAAGGAACTAGCAGATGCCTCCATACTCGGTGGGCCCATTCCCAATGATTGCCCCATAGGCATTTCTTCCTCGGAGAGGGGATTCAATCTCTGCCTTTTATCCCGTTGATTTGTAGACGTGGTGAGGGGAGTCTCCTGCTCTCTATCCCTCCTCTTTCCCTTTTCCTCCTTTTGTGGAGTTTGAAGCACTGAGGCCTCCACTGTCTTTTCTTGCCCAGGAGGCATATTCTCTTGAGCCTGTTGCTCAGTAGGTGTTGGGGCTTAAGCTGTTTGTTCTTGTTGTATAGGCTGCCCCTCTTTTTGTTGTTTTTCTTGTTGTTCTACCTCCTTTTCTGCTTGCTGCTCTGTCATATGAGGTGGCTGTTCCTGCTCCATCTGCTTGTCTTTATCCTTGCTTGATTCCTGTCGGGCTACTCCAGCTGCTTGCTGCTGGGCTGTGGAAGATGAGGCAGCTGCTCTCTATCAATTGGCTCTTCTAGTGTGCCCTCTTTCCAGCTTAAAGCATTGGCAAACTGCTCAATATGAGGCAGTTTCACGTGAGCGTAGCCACCCAACTTGTATTTTATCCTCCTGAGGGAAATGAAATGATTAGGGTCATAAGGCACCCATTTGAAGCTGGTTTGTAGTCTGAGGGTCTCTAAGATCATATCAGCTTCCTTCCATCCTTCCTCCCTTTTATTGTATAGGAAAGGGCCTATCTGATTTCTCACCTTTAGTTGCACCTTCTTGTTTTTACTTTGGAAATGGACAAAGTCTGCATTTCCAAACTGCCTAAAGTACTCTAGGGCAAAAAGTCTCATAGGGACATATCTTGGCAGCCTATAAGGATTCAACTCATAGCCATATATTCCAATTACTATATGGTGTTGGTAAAAGTACCAATCACCAATGCTGTAGGCTTTTGAGAGGTGAAGAATTCTTTGCATTTCCTCTGTCAATCTGGGAGGAGGGACACCCAATAACAAGGTCATAGCTAGATGGATAAAAAGGTCTATGAACTCACAGTAGGTGTAAGGTGAATAAGCTAAATGATGAAAGACTGAAGACCAAAACACTACAGACCTTGGGCTTCCCTGGGCATTTAGCTTCTTGAGAGGAACAGGGAAGGCATTAGGTTGATAAAATAAGAATAAGTGATAAATGTACCTAGTGTACTTAAACACCTTTTCGCTTTCTAGATTCATCAACTGTTCATGAATCTTATTGGCAATGTATGTGGCAAAATCGTAATGCACAGCAGGAGGCATTCCAGGGAAGAAAATGGACACCATGGCCATAATGGTTTCATCAACATCCTCATATGTCCCATAACCCAGGATGTAACTGATCAAATCTACCAGCATTTTTCCCATCTCATTAAGATATTGATATGCTATAGGAAGGGTGGTGCTCATAGCTTCAAATTGTGGCTGAGTAAACAACTGATTAATCTTGGCAATCTAAGCACTCAACAACTTGCCCCCTTTCATTATCAAGTCATGGATGGAGAGAGGAGTTAGGGGCTTTGCAGTGTGAAAGTGCAGCATTTCATTGATGGCCTCAGGGGTGATATGGAACAATACTGAGCCTGAGGGGTTGAGAATGGCTCTCTGACAGGGGTCATAGCTAGAACGACATTGATTTATCAAGTCTAGGAGGACATTGACTTGAGGAAGATTGTAAATGGGCAGGTTGGAGTCCCAAATTCCTAAGGTATCAGCTCCACTGAGATATTGGGCTTTTAACTCATTCAACAGGTGAATATTGAATTTGGAGGTCATGGCAGTGCAGTCTAGCATCTGGTAATCTCTATCACCCAGGGCCTTCCACTCTAGCTCTCTGTGTGGGGCATTCAGAGGTTGAACATTCAGGGCTATTGGTGTTTCCATGGCTAGGTAGTACTTCTGATGTGTACTGGAGCTGGTTTCAGTGGGCAGGACAACACAGAGGGCTTTTTTTGCAGAAGTAAAGCCAATTGAAAGGGTAAATGAGGCAACTGTGGTGACAATGGTGTGGAATGCTCAAAGGGAGTTAATTGAGCGACTGCAGGGACTAGAAACCCCGTTTTCCCGGTGAATTAGTGCCTCTCAGGTTTTCAGTCCACGAATGCGCAGACAGAGTGTGAATTTAGGAAAAGGTGACTATATATTGGTTGAGTAGGTGAATTTCGACCCTACAACTTTAAAGGAATGCTGATTTACTGGGAATTTTCTGGTAAGTACAAGTTGCCTTACTCTTGTTAATTCATTTCTGGAGAATTATGGACATAAGCAAGCTCTGAGGGGATGCTTTAGGTAAATACCTGGTGAATTGCCGTCAATGGTCACAAATGCAGGCGGGTTGGAGGCGAAAGCATTCTTCAGATTGATTTCTGTAGGTTGGCGACCGGTGGTCGTAATTTACATGCAGAGGTGAGCAACAGTTCAATTTAGCAAAAGTGATAAAAACGCGAAATTTTGGCTAAATATAGACCTTTTTGGGTTATTGGCACGTTTTTGGATGACATCAACATGACGTCATCAGGTGGGGTCAGGGTCGGGTGATGTCAGCATGACGTCATTTGAGTGACGTGGCAGCCTGTGAGTAATCCACGGGGATTGCACAGGTGGCAGACACGTCGGAGCGCTGGCTGGCGAGGGTGCCGACAGGGCGCCGAGTCGAACATGACGTGGGCGGGCGTAGCGGTGACGTGGGCAGGCGGTATACCACAGCGGTAAATGGATTTTCTCGGACCGCTCTTGATACAGTCACGATATTGTCAGAGGGCGACCCGAGAAGATATGGGGGTGACGCGTGGCAGAGGCCTGACGTCACCCCCTGACAGTTTCTCGGGCGGTAAAGTGCAGCGATTGGGGCCCGTCTGATATGGATGTGGGCCTTCGAATGGGAAAGCCCAGATCCGACGGTTGATAGGTTGATGACATGCGCGGGCAATACGAAGTACGGGGAAGAATAAAATATCATTATTTTTGAACTGTGGGCCCGGTGGAAACTTTATAAAAGTGGGATTTTCTGGTTTTTGCAAGGTTTATTCGCAAAGCGGGTTTTGGTTATTAATTCGAGTAAATCCCGGATTAATCCCAAGATTAATTTTTCGGCGCTCTTTGGGTCGTGCTCAAATGTTTTAGCCCTTGAGACTTTCAAAACGATATATAGAGCTATAATGCTTGGGGAAGGGGATATATAGGTATTTTTTGGGTTTTTTGCCAAATTTACATAGTAATAGGGGGAATAGGGGGTATAAGGAGTTAAATAGTGATAGGTTAGTAGTTAATATGAGTGAAAAAAGGTGGATGAGGGGAGTAGAATACTAAGTTGTTTATATGAAATCAACTTTGTTTTTAGAAAGTAGATCAAAATGAAAAGAATTTTTGCACAAGAAATGTGGCTCTTAAAGAAACTAGAACCAACAAAAGACTCTGATTTCTTTCATGAACATGGGTGGCATAGGGATGTTAGGCATGAATGGGATAGGGGGTGATCTGGAAGTTAGACATGCTTCATTAAGTTGCTGTGAGACTGCTGAAAATAGGAGATTTGCACTGGCATCATGTTTTTACCTCTGCTTTAGGCCAGTGAGATGCCATGAACCATGCCTTCTGCAACCCCCTCTGCCTACCCACTCTATTGCCTAGCATTTTTTGTTACTCCAAGGAGGGTGCACTTATATTTGCAAAACCTTTTGTGCCTTTTCTTTTCCTTTGGCTTTTTTCTTTTGATTTTCTATCTAAAGCTACCCTTATTGCTTCCAAGGCCCCAGATTAAGCAGTTGGGAACCTTCTTTCTCTACCTATCTGCTTTACCTGCCAAGATTGAGCTGTTTGGACAGATTTCTTTCTCTAACCTATAACAAAAATTGAAATATGGCATGACCCAGCTTAGGCTGTTGGATCACCCATTCAGAAGTGGGGCAGCACCAACCAAATGTAAGTATATTTCTTCCACAAGAATATGAGATCTTTGTATCACCAAAGTAGATCATATTGGAACTTCCCCTGCCAATCATGAAAAATGAAACCTATTGGTATAGGTAGCTAACATGAGGCACAATAATAACAATATGGTGGCTACATGGGCACAACAATAACAATAAGGGGGCTAGAATAGAAACAATAATAAGGGGCTACACTAGTAGTATAGGGACCTAACATGCCCGTCTCCTTCAAAAAAGTGTTGTCCTAAATGCTTGAGTAGTTTTGGATGCTTTTGTATAAAATTATCATCCTCCCATGTCGAATCTTCAGTGGGTAAGTTCTTCCACTCAATGAGATACTTTAAAATTGCTCGATTTTGTAGCTATCGGGTTCTTATTTCTGTGATTAATTCAGGTTCCAATATGATTTTTCCTTCTTCATCATGTTCTAAAAATATTGTTTGAACTGGGAGCTTGTCACCTATAAACTTTGTTAAGCATCAAACATAGAAAGCTGCGTGCACTCGGGAAGATGCAGGAAGCTCCAATTTGTATGCCATGGTACCAATCTATTGCAACACCTTGTAAGGACCGTAGTAATTTTGTGATAACTTACTATCTTTCTTAGCTTGCTTGAAGGACATTTGTTTGTATGGTTGTAGCTGTAAAAATACCCAGTAGCCTACATCAAAACTTCTTTCACTCTGATGTCGATCTACCTGTCATTTTGTTCGATTTTGTGAAAAAGCAAGTTTATCCTTTAAGAGTTGGAAAAATTATTATTGATGTTGGATGTGTTCTTCCACTGCTTGAACCTTATTTTTTTCTCTTAAAGATGAAGTGATGGATGGTGGATAATATCCATAAAGTGCTGTAAATGGGGTAATTTTTGCTGCAATATGGAAGGACGTGTTATAAAACCATTCAGCAAGAGGTAACCACTTGACCCATTGTGTTTGTTAATTAGATACAAAGCAATGGAGATTTTCTTCCAAACATTTGTTCACTATATTAGTTTTCCCAACAGATTCAAGATGATGAGATGAGTTATGAACTAATTGAGTACCTAGATAAGAAAATAATTTTGTCCAAAATTTTCCAGTGAGAATGGGATCTTTGTTGCTTACAACAATATTTTGGTTTCCATGTAGATTTTGTATTATTTCCATAAATGCAGTAGCAAGTGTATTGACTTTAAATGGACGAGATAATGCAAATGTGCATACTTGCTAAGTCTATCAACTACCACCATGATGACATTATTTCCCTTGGACTTGGGTAAACATGTGATAAAATCCATTGAAACCTCCTCCCAACATTGACATGGAATGACTAAAGGTTGTAACAAATCCGGGGTCTTAATTCTCTCAAATTTATTTTGTTGGAAAACCAAACATTCCACCCCAAAGTTTTGAATATCATATTTAAGGTCCCAAATAAATTCCTTCTTGACCGTGTGGTAAGTTTTAAAATCCTAAGTTCCCTCCCGAGGGAGAGGTGTGAAATTCCAAAAGAATTTTTTTTTTTTGAGTTGGGAATTCTTAAAAATATATAATAGATATTTGTATCATAATGAATCATTTTTCTTGCTAAATCTATAAGGTATATTGAAATCTTGTTGCAAATTTTGAATGAGTGTCCACACTTATTCGTCATTCTTTCCATTCATCCCTTGCTTCGGTTATCCAATTTGGTTGGATAATAGAAATGACACAAAGAAATACTTCCACATCCTCATCATTTCTTGAGAGTGCATCTACAACAACATTTTTCTTCCCTTTATGGTAGATGATTTCAAAGTGATAACTCGACATCTTTGTGATCCATTTTAGATGCTCTTCTGAAGATAATCTTTGTTCGAAAAAGTATTTGAGACTCTCATTATCTATTTTTACCTTGAATTGTATTTCCATTAGGTAAGGTCGCCATTTCTTTAGTGCACGTAGTATTGTCAACATTTACTTCTCATTAATAGGTTTTTGTAAATATTTTCCTTTGATTGGATGACTTTCAAAAGTGATGGGTCTTCCTTCTTGCATTAAAACAACACCAATTCCATTTCCTGAGGCATCACATTCCACAATAAAGGTTTTTGTGAAGTTTTACATAGCTAAGACCGGTGCTTGGCACATTGCCTCTTTAAGATGTTCAAAGGCCTTAGTTGCATCCAGAGTCCAAGAAAATGCATCTTTCTTTAGTAATGTTCTTATAGGTGTTGTTATTCTCCCATAATTCTTAAGAAAATTACAATAATACCCTATCAACACGATAAATCATCGAAGATGATTTATGGTTGTGGGGATTTTCCATTCCTTAATGGCTTTAATTTTGTTAGGGTCTACCTTAACATCCTCATGAGATACAATATGACACAAATATTCCACTTTATGTAATCCAAAGAAAAGTTTGGACGTTTTTCCATATAATTGTTTCTCGTCCAATATTTTGAGCACCTTGTCAACATGTTGAACATGATCCTTCCAAGACTTGTTGTAGATTAGTATATCACCAAAAAAAAACTAACACAAATTTTCCAAGGAACGACTTAAAAGTGGAACTCATCAAACCTTGAAATGTAGAAGGTGCATTCATAAGGCCAAAAGGCATGACCAAAAATTCATAATGACTGTCATGAGTTCTAAATGCTATTTTTGGAATGTATTCAACCTTCATTCTAATTTGATGATATCCTGAACGAAGGTGCAAATAGAGAAGTAAATTTCTCCATGTGATTCATCCAACACTTCATCAAGATAAGAACTGGAAATTTATCTTTAATTGTGATATTTTTAAGCTCCCTATAATCTAGACACATGCACCATGATCCATCCATCTTATGCACCAATACTACTGGAGCAAAGAAATAACTTTGACTAGGTTGAATTATACTAACCTCTAGCATTTCTATAACCATACATTTAATTTCACTCTTTTGGACATGAGGATATATGGAAGGCCTAATGTTTAGAGAAACACTTCCTGGAACCAAATTAATAGCATGATCATGATCAGGAATAGGTGGGAGGCCTTTCGGAGTGTCAAATAACTTGGAATGATTGTCCAAAACTTTTTGGAGATATGGAGAAGTAGATGATTTCAATGTGTAAATCTCTAGTGAGAATAATTATGAAATTACATTCATTTGTTCTCTCTTTAGAAGCTTGGTCATGTCATTAGAGCTGATTATATTTCTTGGTTTTCATGTGATACCCCTTAATTCAACTTCCTTTCTTTCCCAAAAAACATACAAGCAAGGTTATTGAAAATTAAAAGCTATCCTACCCAAATATTGTAACTATTGGACTCCTAGCACAACATCAATATCACCCATTGGAATGGAAATCATTGGAGTATTCAATACATATCCCCCCATGGTGAGCTTGATATTACGACATTTTCTAGAGTAATTTATAGTTCCTCCATTTGCAACCATCACTTAAAACTTTGGTGCTAGAACTAGAAAGCAATTTGATTCCTTGGCTATCTTACAATGAATAAAATTATGGGTACTACCCCAATCAATAAACACTATTACCTTTTTATTCTTGATATGTCCTTCTATATTGAGAGTTTAAGGAGTGGTAATTCCTTCTAGTGAATTACAAGATATGGTCAGATTCATTTCTTATTTCTCTAGTGTTGGTTCCTAGTGTATATCCTCTTCTTTTGATGTTTCTTGTTCCTTTTCTTCCTCCTCTTCACAATCTATGTAAAAAAAATTCTTCTCCGCACACTTATGACCTTTAGTGTATTTTATGTCACAAATGTAACAAAGCCCTTTTTCTACCTTTTCTTCCAATTTTTGTGGTGTCAATCTTGTAGGTTGTGGAAGGTTAGGAGAAACAACACTTCCATATTTATAGTTGTGAGTTGTATACTTCCTTGTTGTCATAATTTTTCTTTGAACCTTTCTTGCCACCCTAAATGCATTATCCAATGAATGAGGTTACCAAAGGTGAACCTCATGTTGGATGTTATCATTTCAAGTTCCTTTGAATAAATCAATAATATGTTTGTTCAGAATATCATTTACCCTTATATTCAATTTTTTGAAGTCCTCAATGTACTCCGTGATTGAACCCTTTTTTTTGAGATTTATCAATTGGCTAAAGGAGGTGTTGCTCTTTGTATCCTCATAATGTGCTATCATTTCCTTCGTAAAAGCTGACGAAGTGAGAAGTGATTTACGAGAACAAATCCATCGATCCCATACAAATTGATTGGGTTCTAAATATAAAGTTGCAATGTGTACCTTTTATGTGTGTGGCACATTATGGAGATCAAAATATTACACCATTTGTAGTATCCATGTTATGGAATCCTCGTCGTCAAACTTCCTTAGATCAATATTTGGAATATAGTGGGTCTTCAATCCAACATTAGAGTCTATGAAATCATTATTAACATTTATTTTGTTCTCATCATGAGTGTCATCTAATATAGTTTTTCCATTAGGAAGAATTTCTTGTAGAAACTTTGTTAAACCTTCTTTCAAACCTTCCATGTCTTCTTTTAAACCTTCCGTGTCTAATTTTAAACCATTCTTCAAACCATACATCTTAGCTTCCATTTCATTTTTGGTTACTCTTTGCAAGAGATAAATTTGTTGCACTTGGTCTCGTAATTTTGATATATCATGTTGCATTTCTTCCTCTTCTACATGCATCATAGTAGTTATTTCTAGTTTCTTATTAGGTGTTTCCAGTTTCTTGCTTCAAGTCATTTGGGAATAAAAAATGATATTTTTTCTCCACTATGCCCCTCAAATATCTTCAAATTAATTTTTCAAACAAAATTTATGCAAATTTTGAAAAAATACACACCTTTTTCTTGCTTTGTAGGAGCCAGGTATTGAATTTGTTGTATCTCTATAAATTTAGATCTCCAAGGTCTGAAATTTGTTCCTGTGGTATCCATTTGATTATTCTTTCAAATGACGCTAGTTAGAACAAATTTTGATTCTTCAAGATAAAGTTATGTCTAGTCACCCACGATGACCTGATTATGGAATGGTTTAGTAGAGCGGACATGTATGGAGTGCCACATGTCACTGTTTCAACCTTTCGCCCAAAAAATGATACAAAAGATATTACTCTCCACGAAATGTCAACCATATTTTACGAAAATTCAAATTCAATACTCGTAAAGAAGATATGATGATTTTCACAATGTCACCAATTTGAGACGAAATTATGGAGCATGACAAAAGCCTAACATCTTTGGATCATATCTCCAAAAATATAGCAAATCAAGATCTGAAATTTTTACACAAAGTTCATTAGGATTTGAGTTCCTTATGGAAAAAAGAGAACTTTGAACCTTCGTATTAAAAACTTTGTAGGGAACATGCCACGATGACCTATTTGCACCAGTGAAACCCTAGAATCCAATGCTCTGATACCAAATGTTATGCAACCAACTCACAAAAAGATAGATCAATGACTTAAAAATTATACCCTTCAAGGGTAAACCTCCTTTACATTACATAAATGAACAATTCTTGGATGATACAAATTAAAAGACCTCCTTTCTATATATAGGAGTCTAAGGGGTCATAATATAATCAGAGCCTAGATAACAATAATAATGTAAGGGCACAATAATAACAATAGTGGGCTTCTATGGGTTACAATAATAAAAATATGGGGACTACATGGGAACAATAATAACAATATGGAGGCTACACCAACAATTAAAATACTGGGCTACACTAGTATTATAGGGACCTAACAATATGCAATCTTTAGCACTAGGGCATTTGTCAACATCTACTGCAACTGCTCAAAACTTGCTACACATTCCTCTGTTCATTTAAATTTATTACCTTTCCTCTATAGTGCCGTTATAGGATATGTAATCAAAGAGAAGTTACTGATGAAGCTACTAAAACAACCTGCTAGCCCCTTAAATGATCTTACCTCATCCACATTTCTAGGAACTGTCCACTCCATGATAGCTCTTATCTTCTCTCGATCTAATGTTATAATTTCCTTGGAAACCACATGTCACAAGTAATGTAACTCTATCTAAAAGAAACTACATTTACTAATATTGACATACAACTAATGCATGTCTCAACAATCTCAATATTTCCGCTAGGTTCTTGGCATGTTCTTCCTCATTTTTAGAATATATCAAGATGTCATCAATGAACAAAGTAACAAACATGTCCAGATAAGGACGCAACGCACTATTCATGAAGCACATAAATGGATCTGAAGCATTAGTCAAACCAAATGGAACTACAGAAAACTCATAATTCCCATACCTGGTTTGGAAAGAAGTCTTGTAAATATTCTACTCTTTGATGTGTACCTGATGGTATCCTGATCTCAGATCAATATTCGAGAACAATACTTCTCCCTTTAGGTGGTCAAAAAAGTCATTAATCCTTGATAAACGGATACATGTTCTTGATGTTCACCTTGTTCAAATTCCTATAATAAAGGCTTAACCTGAGTACCATCCTTCTTCTTTATAAACAACATTGGAGTACCCCAAGGTGACACACTTAGCCTAATGTATTCCTTATCAAGCATTTCCTTCAACTGCAACTTCAGGTGTGGTAATCTTGTATGGTGATTTTGATGCTGGTGTTGCCCCTCATATGAACCTAATGGAGAAGTCCACTTCCTTGTGAGGTGGAAAATCTAAAATTACTTCGAGAAATACATCCTCAAACTGCTACAAAATCGAGTACCTAATCATAACTTCTGCATCCTTACCTTTATCACTATAAATATGCACTACAAGTAACACATACCCTTTTCTGCAAGTGCACTTTTCCTGCATAGATGTCACAATTCTACTGATCTTTCCTTCTTCTTACCCTCCAAGATTATCTATTCTCAGCTGTCATCCAAGTATTCAATAACCTTTTCATAACTATCCACCTTATTCCTATTAAGATACAACCAATCCATACCCAAAAGCATACTATATGATCCCAATGACAGTATAGTCAAATGTGTTGAAGTAGGCATACCATTCAAATCGAATGCAAAAGCTCTTACTCAATGATGAAATATCTTCTTTGTACATGTAGAAAATTGCACTAACCAAGATTCTATATCAACTTCTTTATTCAAACCACACTTATCCACCAAGTGAGGACTTACATAACTATAATTATATCTAGGTTCAATCAAAATAGAGAAAACTTGATCATAAAGCTTACCATCCATCTCAATAATAGATGCATGGTGATTTTCTTGCCTGTTATCTGATGCTACATAGATCTATGGAATGCTCTACCCAACAACCCCAACTATTTGTGCTTCCTCTACACTGTAAATCAAAGGCCTTTCACCTTGATTCTACAAACAATCTCTTTTTAGATGCTCCATGCGACATATCCAACATTGCAATTGTCTTTTACCATCACCTTTATTCTACTACCATCCATGTTGTGACCCATTAAACTTCTTGTAAGGTGCAACATTTTCTTTCTCTTGAAATTTGAGGTCATATTCTTTTGAGCTTCCATTTACCTTTAGCTTTGTATTTCCTTTTCCAACCTTGTTGATATTTTGTGTTATGCTTTTATTACTCATAATAGCGCTTGAGTTTCCCAATGAATTCTTCAAGAGACAAAGTCTTAACATACTCAATCCGATCTCTGAATGATAATGACAATCCATTGACAAATCTATGAACCTTGGATTTTTCATCCTTAAGATACTGTTCATACGTCAAAAACTATAGGAACTTGGTATACTCCTCATGCATCATCGACCCCATCTTTAACTCATAGAATTCCTTGGCTTTGCTATCATAGTACCTCTCTGAAAAATATTTCTTCCTAAAGAGTCTCTTGAATTCATGAAAACTCAACTCCTTTGTCATGATGTCTCTAACTTGCTTCACATCTTCCCACTAGATGTCTTCTTTTCCTTTGAGATTGAAGTTTACTCTTCCGACCTTCATGTTCTCCGCATAATCATGCAACTCAAATAACTGTTTCATTGCATGTAACCATGCCTCTACATCCTCTGACTTCTTCAAATATGCATCAAAGGTAGGTGGATTTGATTTCTTGAATTCATCTAGAAAATATCCCATGACACTCCTTCTGTAAGGATGCTAACAATGAAAATCATGGTACTTGTGAGAAAAATAAGTAGAATAGAACCGATGTTTATCACCTCTCCTATATGTTGTATTCAAGAGCCTGGGATCTTTGATCATGTCATCCCTATCCAACTTGTCACCACCATGAGACCTATTGCCATATTCTCCATTAGTTTTATCCTTCTGCCCATTACTAATACTAAGTGGTCCCTATCTTTGCAAGTTTGACAAACTTTGAATGGTAACTACATTAACTTCTTCTTGTTTCTCATGTGCCTGAATTATTTTTCCATTAGATGCGCTGCAACTTCATATTTATTCCTTCAAACTTCTCAATGCATTTTCTATGTCAAAATAGTGCCCAACACCATGTTTCTCATCTAATCCATAGGGAGACTCTCATGAACTATAGTCTACCATCTTGCTAGTCATCTTTGATCTTCTTCTTGCAAGTATACCATGTCAGCTAAAATAAAAAATAACATAATCAACATATCTTAGTATAGTTCAGGGGAGGATATCTCATTTGTAAGATCAACCAAATTAGCACAACACATGTATAAACATAATCATATCAGCATATAATTATCATTTCAACCATTATCTAGTTATTAATACATGACCATACCAACCACATACCATGATCTCATGCACGACAACTATAACCATGTCAATGTATGTATAATGATGTATAGAGATTGACATGCATAAAAAATGCATAACTGACATACACTCATGATGAGCGCATCGAATAAGAACACCATTAATTTTCACATGGTGACATAACTAAAACCATGACCACCACCATACATACACAACAAGCACATAGACCACAAGCATGAAGATCACATATGTAATCGACATTTATGCATGACCAACACATTCAACACATCCAGTACAAGGGGTGAACCATGCTATGATGTCACTTTGTAATACCCTCCTCCCACATTTACCCAAGCTAACCATGCCTCTAGGCTAAACATGTGATGAGAGGCTACTATGATGTGATTTAACTCATGATGTATAGTTAAGGAAGTGGAACAAACAAAACAAACCCAATCTTGTTGTTGGGTACCAAATCGGGCCATATTTCTATCCATTTCTATTATCCTTTTTGGCCTTTTTATACTCATTTACCTATGCTGTTATGCTAAATCTACAAGGTAAATACCCCTGACTTGTCCAATTGGAATATTTTAATTAATGAAGTAAATTCATGAATTCTTATCTATTTGCTTTACTAAAACATATGTTTGACCACAGCTTGGAGAACAGGAACCCTCGCTTCAGCATTTCACAATAGATTTGGGAACGTCCAGCCATAAGGAGGCCGTGCAGCTAGAGTCACAATTCCCTGAAACTATTCTTGGACATTTTTTCTATTTTGGACATCTGGTGAGGGTGCCGTTCCAACTGATGTACATTTTGATTATGTGGTTACCATGTGTCAGGGAGATCTATTAATATCCCTCGTTGTGTATAAAATGAAGATTGTTCCTGTGAATGGGGGTTCTCCCATTGCTATTGTAATCACCTATTACAAATTAATAAAATACTATCTATTTTTCTGCTCCAATCTTCTCCATGACTAATGCAGCCCTGATCAGAGAGCTGGGCCTACTCTTCTGATCAGGTGCTGTGTCATTTATTAGTTTATGCTTGTTGTTATAGTTCTTTCATTTTTATGATTATTTCTGAAGTTCTGTAGTTAGCTTAATCTGACAGTCATGTTTTGAATCTTAAACCATGAAGCCTTGGTCGGAATGGATTACGCATTTGACCCTTCATATACCTTGCATGTTGCCTTGAAAGGATACGCACCCGGATTGATAAATTAATGTCAGAATAGGGTGAATAAATCGTTCATACATGGACACCAACATTTTGGCGCCATTGCCGGGGAGGCTAGCAAGGTGCAAACAGTAATCTGGACCAACCAAAGGATCAATCTCTTTTCCTGGGGAGAGAACGATTTTTCTCACTTTTCTTCAGGTCTTGAGCGTAGGTATTTTTTTTTCTTGTTTATTTTTTCTTTTCTATTTGATTTTCGGCCATTCTCTTGTCTCGGGGAGGGAGGAGTCTTTTGACGCCCTGCTCCAGGCCCTGAGTAAGATTTATTTCTTTTTAACGGTTGTGTGTTTCCTTTTTTGGAAAACCCTAGCTTTTACCCTAGGGAGGGAGGAGTCTTTTAACACCCTACTTCAGATCTGGAAGTATTAGTGCTGGCCGTGGCATGTGTCTGTTTCTAGTTCATGTCCCAAGGAGGGAGTAGTCCTTTGATGCCCTGCTCTAGGCCTGAAAACCTAGATTTTTGTTTTGTTAAGCCGCCTTTATTTTCATGAGTTCTTTCCTTTGACACCTTACTCCAAGATTTAAGCATTATAGGTTCATACCAAGACCCTCCATTATACCAACTTTTGTATGAACAAAGAATCAAATAAGAGGGGAGGACCAGATCTAGGAAGAAAAACCTATATTCAATAGATCATAGAAAACGCTGAATCAAAAGCATCCTCTCATGTAGCTGCGAGCATAGGAGCAAGGAGAGTGAAGTCCAGGGGACAACCAGTGGAGCAACCAGTGTTGTCTAAGGAATTCTTTATTGATTCGACACAACAGGTTCCTCTAGTAGTGGAAGAAATATCTAGAAGTAGACCTGATCCGTAGAATCTTGCGCTGCTGATAGTAGAGGAAGAAATAGCAAGTAGGACATTGACAGGGTCAACCTGCTCCAGTAAGGGAAAGGGAGTTGCAGCTGAGGGGTCAAGCCATCAGGCCTTGGAAGAAGGAAACAAGGAAAAAATTGCATCACCAAGAGATTGGGGAAGTGCTACTAAAGCAACTTGAGTTCAAGTAGTAAAGAATCCTCAACCACCTTCCAGAGAGCTTGTTGAAATTCCCAACGTGTATTGGAAGATATTTCTTGCTGCCACAACCTCCACCATCGATTTTTCGATCGGGGATCTGGGAGCTGGTGCACCTATAAATCCTATTCCATTGGTAGCCTTACCGAACATTCATGGGCTTGTTTCAAAAGACCACAACACATTTCTATTTGAGTTTGACATAGTGTGTCAGGGGTATGATTACATAATAGATGCCCTGAAGTTAGAAATTTTCCCTTCTACACTAAAAGGAATGGCTCTGCGATGGTTCATGGGCCTTGGAGGAAAATCCATTTCCACATGGGATGATATGCAAATAACTTTTCTGGAGAAATAGCAGGATTACTGTAAATCCCGGAACATCAAGGAGGAACTCTTCAAGTTCACACAGAAAGAAGATGAAAGCTTGGAAGATTGTGTGGAAAGTTTCAAGTACACCTTATAGAGGTTAGGTCATTTTACCCTGGATAAGGAAATTTTAAAGATTATCCTCCTTCAATCCTTTCGAGAGGACTCGATAGAACTATTGAACATTGTGGGAAAGGGAGACATCTCCAAGGAGACATTTGAAGATATTTGCAATTTATGTATTCAGTGCTCGAGGGGGCTTGCAAGAAATAAGCTTGGGATCCGATCAGAAAAGGGATCCGGTGGGAGTGTTACAAAAGTAGAAATCAAAAACCTGCTAGACAACTTGAGGACATATATCCTCAGCACCCTATCAGCACAAATGGACGCTCTGCAAGTAAAACAAAAGCAGCTGGAACTGAATAGGACCATGGAAATATTTTGTCTGAAGCACAGGAAGAAGCAACCGAAAAGGGAAAGTTTGCTAAATTCCATAGAGGAATGTGCGATCTGTGAGCTTATTATGCAACAAGCTCATGCCCTTCCTTACTAGGCTTGAAAGCAGTATTTCAAGGAACGGGGTAGGGCACGGAGCAACTGTACCTCATGGGATCCAGGAAGCCATGGTAGCCTCAACCACTGATGGGAAATCAAGGTATGTACCTGGATCCATCTCAGTATTTCAATAATTGTAATATGAATCCTTAGACCATGCCTTATCCCCCCATGTGGTGCAATACTAGTATCCACCTTGGCAACAGTGGAACCCTCAAGCCAGTACGAGCTCTTCATGGGCTCCAACTTGATGAGGATCCCCTCCTGGTTAGTTTCCTCAACAGATGCCTTAATAGATACCACAACAGTAGCTCCAATTACCCTCCAAAGTGCCTCCAGGTAACCATCCTTCTCATCCTCAGCCTCCAATGCAACCTAACCCTAATCCTAACAATAAGGGAGCTCATCAAGTTGATATTCTTAACCCGCCTTCATATAGTATCTCCACTGCAGAGTTTTATGAAATGAATCTGCAATTAGGTCAGACAAATAACATCCAACCTCCTCGAGTTATCATTGAACAACTTGATAGTGAAGGTAAGGAGGCAGAACCGATTAGTGAAGAGCCAAAACAAACTGATAAAAACAAAGCGCCTCCTATTAAACAACATCAATATGAACCACCTTACTCAGAGAGACTACTTATGAGTAAACCAAACCCTCAAGTTAAATTTGATTTATTAGGAGAATTGCAGAACTTATTTATTAAAATTCCCTTGTTATGAGCTATGAACGATGTGCCAATATATGTAAAGACTCTTAGGAAATATTGTTCAAAGAAACCTGCCAAGAAAACTAAAGATCCCCTCACTATACATGTTATTGGAAAATTACCAGACTTTATGATGGGAAAATCAATGCCAGTAAAATATGGAGTTTCGGGGAACTCAATTTTGACAGTGCAGGTTAATGGGGTAGAGATTCCAAATGTGCTGGTAGACCTGGGTGCTGCCATCAATGTGATCATCATTGAAACCATGCATGCATTAGGTCTTTGCAGTATGAAGCATACATCTACAGTATTGGAACTAGTAGATCGATCTACAATCAAACCTGTAGGGAAGTTGGAAGATGTGACAATTTCAATGGATTCATGGCATTACCCCATAGATTTCTTGGTATTACATACATAATCTTCAATGGGGGGTCATCCCTTGATTTTGGCTAGACCATGGCTAGCCACTGTAAACATTTACATTGGGTGGCGCTAAGAAAATATGGTTATTTATAATGGACATAACACTAAGAATTAAGTGCTATATCCTTTGGCAGAACCAGATCCACCCATAAAACCAGCAGGCGGAAAGAAAGTTGTATCTACGGTAGAGGCTGAAATGGAAGATGAAGAAGTGAGACTAGTCCTCACTATTGCATATGCCCTTCAGTTGAAAATGGAATTGGAAGACGATGTAATCACTTCCTTCATGGATGATCCTTGTTTCGTTTCAAAAACAAACCAACATATCCTAGAATCTATCCTAAGCTGTGAGATTCAGGAAACTATGGAAGTAGCAGAAGGATTAGAGGAGGCACCTGCTGATACACCCCATGAAAGTGTTCAAGTGGAATTGGAACCCAGGAAAACTTTGAATATTAATCCAAACCTATCAAAATCCCAGAAGAAGCAACTTGTAGAAGTTCTGCGCAAACATAAATAGGCCTTCACCTGGGATTATGCATATATGAAGGGGATCCCTTCCAACTTATGCACCCATCACATATATATCAAGGAAGATTGTTGTCCTATAAGACAATGTTAGAGGAGAATGAACCTTGCATTGAAAAATGTTGTGAAAGAAGAGCTTCAGAAATTATGGTATGTAGGTTTTATCTATCCTATCTCAGATAGCCAATGGGTCTCACCGTTAGTAATGGTCCCCAAGAAGAATGGAAAATGGTGGATTTGCATACATTATCGAGAGTTAAATAAGGTGACACAGAAAGACCATTTTCCCTTGCCATTTATTGATCAGGTTTTGGACACATTGGCTGGCAAGAAATTTTTCTCTTTTCTGGATGGGTTTAGTGGATATAACTAGATCCAGATTGCTCCTGAGGACTAGGACAAGACCACTTTCACATGCCCCTAGGGAACATTTTCATATCGGGTCCTTCCCTTTGGCCTGTGTAATGCTCTTGCAACATCCCAGAGGGAAATTATGGGAATCTTCTCTCACTTGATAGATGACAGTTTTGAAATTTATATGGATGATTTTACTCCATACAGGGACTCGTTTTTGGAGGGGTTGGAAAATTTGGAAAAATTTCTCGCAAGGTGTATACAAGTGTGTGTCTCTCTGAGTACAGTAAAATGCCACATGATGATGGAAGAGGGAAGCGTTCTGGGACATTTGATCTCAGCTAAAGGGATCAAGATGGACCCAGCAAAGATAAAGGTAATTATGCACTTCCCAACACCTAATATGCCCACATAGGTACGCAATTTCATTGGTTGTGTTGGTTATTATAGATGTTTCATAGAAAATTTTGCAAAAGTAGCACATCCACTATTTCAATTACTAACAAAAGATTTAGAATTTGTGTGGCCAAATGACTGCGATGCAGCCTTTACAAAAATTAAAGAATTAGTCTACAGTGCTCCGATCCTTAGAGGACCAGACTGGGCATTACCTTTTGACATTCATATGGATGCCTCTCAAACAACAATTGGTGCAGTATTGGGATAACAAGAGGATAGGGTACCTTACGCAGTATACTATGTTAGTAAAAATTTGGCCCCTGCTGAATTAAACTACATGGTGACTGAAAAATAGTTCCTTCCTATCATTTATGCCATCAATAATTTCTGGCACTACATTACCAGGTATCCTACTTTTGTGCATACTGATCATGCAACCATCAGGAATCTAATGAACAAACCCATTACCCCTGGTTGTATTACAAGATGGTTGTTGCTACTACAGGAATTTGATATTACCATAGTAGACAAATCAGGGAAGGACAATGTGGTTGCCGATTTCTTATCTAGGGTAGAACATGATGGTAAGGATACACCAATTGAAGATAACTTTCCAAATGAGCATCTTTTTGCAGTTCCTGCTAACACTCCATGGTATGCAGATATTGCTAATTATCTTGCTACAAGTAAAGTGGCTCGTCATCTATCCTATAAGGAGCAAAGGAATATCATTCATCAGAGTAACCGATATTCATGGATGGTAGGATATATCTTCCATACAGGGGTTGACCAGTAGATTCAACGTTGTGTGGCAGAAGATGATATTTTTGAGATATTAAAAGCTACACACGATGGACCCTGTGGAGGATATTTTGCAGATAAAAGAACAGGTCATAAGGTGCTGCAAATGGGATATTATTCGCCCTCCATCTTTCGTTACGCTCAGGATTATGTTCAAAGGTGTGATAGCTTTCAACGGATGGGACAACCTGGGAAAGAAGATGAAATGCTCCTTCAGCCCCAGATAGTCCTTAAACCGTTTGAGAAATGGACCATCGATTTTGTTGGGCCCTTTAACCCACCTTCTAATCAGAAAGCTTACATCCCGGTCTGTATTGACTATGCAACTAAATGGGTGGAAGATAGAGCAGTCACGAGAGAAACATAGCAAGTAGTGGCAAATTTTCTTTTTAAAGAAATATTTGCCCAATACGGGTCTCCAAGGGAAATTGTATCAGACAGTGGATCATAGTTCACATCTCATATGATAGAAAAGTTGATCTAGAAATATGGGGTCAAAAATAGAGTGACAACCCCCTATCATCCCCAGGAGAATGGATAAGTAGAAAGAAGAAACAAGGTATTGGAAAGTATCTTGACAAAGACAGTAGCAAGCCATCATCGGGACTGGGCATAGAAACTTCTAGAAGCTTTATGGGCATACAGAAGAACATGGTGGAACACAACATGGTTTTCTCCATTTGAATTAGTCTATGGGAAATTCCCCTTGTTTCCAGTGGAATTTGAGATTAGTACACTCAGAACAGCTCTAGAAGTAGGCCTACATCTATCAGAAGTACAAAAACGTTGACTACAACAACTAAACAAGTTGGATGAGATTTGAGCAATAGCTGTCTAGAAAACCACTGTTGTTTAATAGCAGAGAATGAAATGACACCATAAATTTATCAAAACTAAGGTGTTTCATGTGGGGGATTGGGCGTTACTGTATGACTCCTGATTTAAGGATTTCAAAGGCAAGCTCTACACTTGCTAGATGGGTCCGTATTAAGTGGACGCAGTGTTTGAAAATGGAATGGTTAAACTGATTACAATAGATGAGAACCATACTTCTTTCTTAGTAAACAAACACCGTCTAAAATTATACCACCATCTAGCCTCTAAAGATGCCTTTGTTAAAAATCTTTCTACTTTATCTGATTTAATGGTCATTGGAAAAGAGGATACTCTCACTCTGTCCTAAAAAAATAAAAATAAATAAACAAATATATGTATATATATATATATATTATTATTATTATATATTAATATATATATATATATAATATATATATAATATATAACTTTGCTACTTACTTGTTTGTCTTTTGCAGGAATAACAAAAAAATATGACGACGAGAAATGTAATACTTGGTGTTGTTACCCCACTAAGTGTTGTTATTTTACTAAGTGTTGTTACTTCGTAACTGTTGTTACTTCGCAACTACTGTTACCCCACTGGTGCCATTACTCCGCAACTGTTGTTACTCCACTGGTGCCATTACTTTGAAACTGCTATTACTCCTCAACTGTTGTTACTCCACCGATGTCGTTACTCTGCAACTGCAGTTACTCCACTAGTGTTGTTACTCCGCCGTACCCATTACTTTCCCAGTGTCGTTACTCCATAACTGTCATTATTGCCTGTGCTATTACTCATCGTTGTTGCTATTCATTGTTTCTGCTACTTCATCAGATATTTTTCTGCTATTCCGTCAAAACTTTTGCTGCTAATCCACCATAAGGTAGGTCCGCAGGTACGTCTCCATCAATTTTAAGGACTTAATTAAATATTCCAAAAAGGACATTAAAACGTGCCATGGATGACTGTCATTAAGTTGGGGGGGTGACTTTCATAATGAATGCTGACGTACCTCGAAAAAACATTTATGCCACCTGATCCTTACCTAACCGAATCTAATGATTTCGGTACTCCATAATCATAACTTTGATGTGTTGGGATGTGTATTCATACGCGTTGAGTCGTATCAGTCACCTCCCAACATGCTACATTAAATTTAAGAAACATCCCACAGTACCACCTTAATTTTCCATCATTTCCAAATGTACCAGTACTGTTCATTCGTTGTTTCCAAATTGACCATGACGTTATTTCAGTTTCCAATGGTTGGAGACTTGTCACTCTCCCTTGCTAGCCAAACGCAGTGGTTGTGTTGATTTCACCTCTGCAAAAATGGGTGGTCGATCTATTTGACATGAACCGAAGAATACAAGGGGGAATTCAGAACAATTAGGATGTGTGGTAGGTTTTCGAGAACATAGGGTAGGATGTTTATTTTGACAAGTTAAGGGGGTCGAATGAAGAAATGAAAATGGAATTTTCATTGAACTTGGGGGAAGGAGGTTCTCGGGTCCGCGGAATTGAGATCCCTGTAACAGAGGAAATCATTGCAAAAGTCAGTGGGCTTCCTCAAGTAGGGTAGTGATGGTTTTCGAGAAGGACCACCCTCTTAGAATTCCCTAAGGCCTTTCTACAAGCAGGCGAGAGTATTGCACAGAAGGGTTGAGGGTATGAGAGAAAATCGCTACCGCATCCATGGGGAGGAGTAGCAGAGTTCGTCATAAAGTATATGACATGCGAAGGAAGATACTCTGCCATCTTCAAATACCATCTTTGCATATTAGCTCACCTGTGATTTCCACAGGTATAATTTTTTTCAATGAATGTGCCCTATTTTCTACTAAGGGTCCTTCACTTAATGGTACATTCAGCTCAGGAGTCGCGATAGGTATTGGCGGTCACCACTCACCATGGTTTGGTTCAATTGTTGATAATGAATGCCATTAAAAAAATCCCAATTCCATGGGAGCTGTTTCAGGATTCCACAGAGGAACAAATAGTAGTTGTTGTAGCTGCCAGGGTAGAAGAACCTGAAACTATGGAGGAGGATGCAGGAGATGATGATTATGTGGACTAGGAGAAGCCGAAAGAAATGGAGATGGAAATAGAAGAACTTGGAGATGAGGCGGGTCCCCAAGAGTAAGCCAAAACTGTGCAGTCAATGGTAGATGTGGGGATTGATATAGAAAGGCCCACTAGTACCACGGCTGAGGCTATCCCACAAGAACCAACCTCACCGATGGAACTAGCAGAGCAAGTTGATAATATGGCAACCATGGAATCAGATCCACAACAAACCATCGTGGACAAAGCAATCGATATGGTGACCAAGGGTACTCCACAAGGATCTCTTGACACCATGGAGCTGATGGAGGAGGATAATACAATTGAAGTGGAGGTCATGACCACTATGACCATAAAACCTATGGAAGAGAAGGAACATAGACAAGAAGGACCTAGAGCTAAGGAAACGAGGGGACCCATGGAGGAAACACCGGGAGAACTAGGGTGTGAGGTCGACGCTGACCCACAAGAACTATCATTGACCTCGAGACCAAATGTTGAGGATTCATTCTAGTTTTCCTTATTTATCCCAAGAGGAGAGAGGGTAACTCATTCCCCATGATAGAAAGAAGAAGAAGAGTTCATTGTTCCTGTGGCTCTGAATCTGTCACAAAGGCCACAACCATACATGGTGAATACTAGATAGGCGACAGGCACCTAGGAGTCAAAAAGGAGAGAAGAGATAGAGATTTCCAAGGCTGAAGAACCGAAAGGGATCGCAACAAGAAAAATAGCATGAGAGAATCTCGCTAGGGAATCACTAGTCGCGGTGAGCGCACATGAAGAAGAAATTAACATTGGCCAAGATGAGGGACCAAGTAAAGCAGTCTCGAGAAATGAGCCAATGAAACAGCCTGGTGAGAAGGCTGTGAAGCACAAAATAGTTGAAGAAAGGAGAAATTGACAATGGGCACAATAGAAGAGGGTTCGCGGGATTTACCTCTAGCTATCGAAACGAAGGAATTTCTAATTAAGTAGGAATGGATAGAGCTGTGTGAACAACAAAGACTTCCAGTTAAGCAAAAGTATGAGCTACAGTTTAGGGAGGAAATGCAGCTCAAAATGGAGGTAAGGAAACTGAGAAATAAGGTGTAAAAAATGTAGAAACAGATAAAGAAGTACAAGTGGCAAGCCAAAAAGTCCAAGACCATCAGGGTTGAAGTAGAAACTCAAGTGGACCTAATAGCCACAACCTCTGCTGCCACTCAAACAGACCTGGTCGAACGACTGTTTGAAGATCAAGAATATGCCTTAATAGCTGAAATACAGTCCTAGAAATCTATTGCGGTTCAATACAAAAATGAGATCAGGAGGACCAAGGAAAGAGCCTCCCCAACCATCTTTGGATATGTGGAGCACATAGATGTTATGATATTAAGGCATGCGAAGTAGCAGCTCAAGATGGAGCAGGTGGGAAAGCAAGTGGCAGAACAGAAGGCTGATAAGGAGTAGATGTTCAGTCTAGTGCAAGAGGTTATGGCAGGTCGTCTCACTGCTTCTTATTATTCTTTATTTTTGCATGAACATTTCCTTTTATTTTGCATGGAAAACATAAAAAACGAGATCAGCTATGAGATAGAAGATGGTGTACAATTCCTCTGAATCTTTAGGAGTCATGACATGCCAGCTCAACATCTGATGTGTGAATTTTACCTGCATAGGTATCTCCTACGTCTAGACAGAGATTTTAACCCGGTTCCATATGTAGGGGACATTCATTTAAGGGTCCTCACCTCTTATGCTTTCAATCAGATTCACTGGTAGAAGGCTTCTAACACTTTTGAATCCAATCAAGTTACAAAGCCATTTATAGTAAGAGGAGAACATGACAGGTCAGTCACACTGTTCAATAAGAATAACACATTTTTGGGAACTAGGGGAATAGAGATAGAATGGTGAGGACACAAATATGGTGTCTTCATCTTTGTGTCAAGTAACTCACCACATTTCAAAAAAGAGGCCCTTGATCACTGTCAGAGAAGGTGGATGTTGTCACCTACAGTTGTCAGAAACAGGGAACCTTTTAGGGCACCAAATTTTGCATGAGTACTCACCAGAGTGCCCAGATACGTGGCATTTGTCCAGACATGTGGGTCCCAGTGGATGGGGATCTAGTTTTAGTTTCCTATTCTTTGGTTTCCTGCCGAAATTTACACTCCAACATATCATGTTCCAAAGGATTGGTGGAAGGAATTTCTACTTTCGGATGGGTTTAAAGTTCTAGGAACAAAGATGACCTCAGAATATGATCTCACCGGGCTTCATGAAACCTATAGTCTACAAAATCCAGACTTGTGGAGGCAGTGGACTGCATGAGGACATGCAGAAGGCTATTTGGGGGGAGATGTTGGGTACCAAATTGGGCCATATTTCTGTCCATTTCTATTATCCTTTTTGACCTTTTCGTACTCATTTACCTATGTTGTTATGCCAAACCTACAAGGTAAATACCCTTGAATTGCCCAATTGGAATATTTTAATTGATGAAGTAAATTCACGAAGTCTTATCTATTCGTGGTACTAAAACATATGTTTGACCACACCTTGAAGAATAGGAACCCTCGCTTCAGCATCTTGCAACAGATCTGGTAATGACCAGCCATAAGGAGACCGTTTAGCTGGAGTCACGATTCCCTGAAACTATTCTTGGACCTTTTTCTATCTCGGACATATGGTGATGGTGCTGTTCCAACCGATGTACATTCTAAATATGTGGTTACCATGTTTCAAGGAGATCTATTAATCTCCCTCGCTGTGTATAAAATGCAGATTGTTCTTGTGATTGGGGGTTCTCGCATCGCTATTGTAATCACCTGTTACAGATTAATAAGATACCATCTATTTTACTGCTCCAATCTTCTCTGTGACAAACACAAATCTGATCAGAGAGATGAACCCACTCTTCTAATCAAGTTCTGCATCTTTGTGTGTGTGTGTCATTTATTAGTTTATCCTTTTTGTTACATTTCTTTCATGTTTATGATTATTTTTGAAGTTCTGTAGTTAGTTTAATCTTACAGTCATGTTTTGAATCTTAAACCATGAACCCTTGGTCAGAACGGATTATGCGTTTGCCCCTGCATATACCTTTTGTGTTGCCTTGAAAGGATACACACCCATATTGATAAATTAATGTCAGAGTAGGGTGAATAAATCGTTCATACCTAGACACCAACACTGGCCTTACTCAAGAACTGCAGACCCTTCAAGAGACAACCAACCCTTCCAGGTGCCTAATCCCTAAGACAACTTGTCTTTTTGCTGAGCTGGACCCCTAGCCACTCCCATACAAATCCATGCATGTGACTGAATCCCTCAAGTTGCTTGCATAGCAAGGAATGCCAGTGACTCTAGCTTTTTTCATGAAGTTTTGTTGCAGCGACATGGATTTTGTGCCACATTTTCAAGGACATGACTCATGCCACTTCCCAAAACTTCATGAAACTTCCAGAACTGATAAATAAAAAGAGTTAAATCTATTGATGCAAACATTGGTACAAGAACCTTATCTAACCCCTACTATGCATGACAACCATTTCGTCAAACATATCGAATATATGAAAACTATAGGTCATAACAACATATATGAGCATATGGATCTCATAATTATCTAACATTCATAAAGAATGATTAATTTCTTATCATATTAGTTGCATTATCATCTATTTGGTCATATATTCATTCACATCTCATGTACTAATCAAAACATAATGAGATCCATAACCAATGTCTTTCATAAACCATACTTATAGCCAACATATAACCAACAACCATACAAAGGATATAACAAACATAAGAGCACATATGAACAAGTACATTTACACATGAAATACCAAAGGAGAATGATCTCTTCTTAATTAATGCATAAGTAAATCAAGTCAAGGACTTCCATAAACCACCCAAACATGGATTGGGATGAACCAAATATTTCTTTCAACCAATCACCCCTGTGCCATATTCCAAACATGAATGTGGGAATTACAACAAAACCAACTAGGGCTTGCCCAGGATTAACCTTATATCCCACCAAGGATTTCCTAGGCCCGTCACGCTCATCAATACAATCAAACTTTACCACAATCCCATGGGATCACCAGGCCTATACAAGCATGGATGCCTCTGGATGTTTACACATAAACTATGAGGAATTTTTCTGTCTCAACCTATTGGCTTTAGCATCTATCCCACCATTACTAGTCAAGGGATTCCTTGGCCTACGAGTTCACCACCCTCTAGGCTTTACTGTGTATCCCGCCATTACTGGTCAAGGGATTCCTAGGCAGAATCAAGGGTATTCAAAATTAATATTTACTGTATATTCCATCTTAGGATTCCTAGGCCCAATGATCAATATCGCGACCACCCTACTTAGATTTGAATCCATCAGGCTATCCAGCTCAACCAAAACAAGCAAAAACCATCACACCACGTATATCTGGAAATGACAAGGTAAGGAGGAAGAACACTATCACACCTGGAAAAACCCATGCCAATGACAACAAGAGGGAAAAAAGCACACATTTATATACCATGCAATGCCAAAATTAGTGAGGAAATAATATATGAAACTCAATACCTACAAGTAATCATGTTGTAGCTGCTTGATCATGCTCTTCGTTTCTTGATCTTTTTCTTCCTCTTACATTCTAGTCCTTGCTTTGCCTTCTTTCCTCCAATGCTAGAGTCCTCCAAAAACTCTCTAAGTACCCAAGGGTATGAGATAGAGAGAGAGTAGAGAGAGAGCTCCAAAACTAAAATGAAAAATAAGTTGTGAAATGATCCTTAGAATCCTTCTTATTAATGAGGCCTCTATTTTCTTCAATTTCCTTTATTTTCCTTGATTTTCATCCTCACATTCAACCCTTGACCTTTCACATTCATTTTCTTCTAATTTCTATTATTTTCATAAATAATATGCCAACTAATGCCTCTTTGCCTTTCCAAATCCTTTACCATTTCCTTTGTCAATTTCCTTAGCCATAATAAACCAAATGAACACCCACAGTAGGATGTTTTTTCCCAACATTCAGCTTGGAATAAGTGTCACGTGACCTTGCTTATTATTTTTCCTTTATCAACTTTATTACATGGACTTTTGACCAGGGCTGTTACACTATTTGATTAAGTTGCATGGTGATCTAGATAGGAGTGCGTAACTTGGCTAAGGTACATACTTGTATGGAGCATCTAGATCATGTCTTACTATTTAAATTTTATTGATACATCTAAATCATCCACTATGATTTCAGTTATGGTTTTAGTTAGCTGTTATGTCAAAATATGGTCATTAAGTATAATATTGGGATGAGGTTTCATGATATGATGGTGTGAAAATTATGATGCACATGTGGTTCTTATTTATATAGTTGTTACGATAATGACGTTGTATGCTTATGATGAATATGATATGCATAGGGATTATCATGTTATGTTTAGGTATATTGACATGTGGTTCATTTATTATGTGATACTATGTCTTTGATATTGAATGTTGATGTTATAAGTTATGAAGATATTATGATGTGAAACATGCGGTAATTGTAAGTAGATTTATGACATGCATAATTTTGTGATAACAATTATATTATATTCTCATGATGACATGTAAAACTTGGGATGTGGATTATTTCTATAATACTATGATGTTATATCCAATCCATTGGATGTATGTTGAGATGTGGTGATGGACAGAAATCCACAAATAGGATGAAAGGGCTAGTTTATTTGATGATATCGTGGTAGCGCATACTTGCAAGGAAGAATATGTAACACCATATGGGTTGGGGACAAACTCAATTAACACTACATATGTCAGTGCTTTCTTTGTCTTGTCTTGAGGGGCTATAGGACCATCTTGAGGGGGTTGTGCTTGATATTGTAGGCCAAGTTCCTGATATTGGAATTGTATGTCGAAGTTTGGTGGGCATGTAAGGACTTCGATGTCTGGGGTTGTGCACCTTAGTGAGTGTGGAGGTAGCGGGCTAGCCTTACAAGATTCTGAGATTCATTACATATTGGGATGAGATGCCTGCCTTGGGGCAAATGAGGTTTAAGCCTTGGTGTGAGCTTTGGGTTCAACCATAGGCTATTGTATAGACCAATGAGGCTTATGTCTGGTTCTGAAATTGGGAAATAAGATAGATATTCCTTTGGATTCCCAGGTGTTGTGAAAACTTTCGATGCTTATTGGTTATACTAGTTCAATAGAGGGTGAGGGGAAAACATGAAGTAATAAATAACCAAATAAAATAAAATGTTAAATAATTCAACTAACTTTACTTTAGGATGAAGTTCCTTAAAGAGGGGCAGTATGTAATTGCCCCCAATATAATAATAATAATAATAATAATAATAATAAATAATAAAATTATATAATATTAAATATAAGTAAATAAATATTAAACAAATAATAAATATAATAATAATAAATAAATAATTAACCATAAATAAATATAAATAATAAATAATAAAACCATAACAATAAAGAGAAGATATAATAGTAAGTAATAAATTAATAAAGAGAAGATATAATAATAAAATAAATAAATAAATAATGAAGAGAATATAATAATATAAAAAAATAATATAGAAAATCATAAATGGGATATATGTGTGTGTGTGTGTGTGAGAGAGAGAGAGAGAGAGAACTATAAAAATAGTAAGAATAAGTAAAGTTAACAAAAAGTAAAAAAGAGCAAAATAAGAAAGAGCAAAATAAGAAAGAGTTAAATTAAGAAAAATATTAAATTAAGTAAAATTTTAAATAAAAAAATAAAACTTGGCATGCTGACACATGAAATCTGTGTACACGTATCCCTTTCAGTTTTTTGGTCTATTTAATGGACGATGAATAAGATGAGATGCATCCATTTCTTCATCCATTCTCTTGGGACAAAAGTGTTGTGAGACAAAGGGTTCCCTGTCAGTAGTATGTATATTGAGGGCTCATGGGACAACGGAGTCTACGGTTGGGTGGATAGTCATCCTCAAAATCCTTGTTGCAGTTAGCAAAATTCAAAACCCAATCAACTCCAAAAGCAAAAGTAAGGAATATTGTCGATACAGGTAAGTCGTCCCAACTCATGTTTTTTTAAAATTCTATGTTAACTAATAGAATAATAAAAATATTGATTATAAACCATATAAAATTGATGTAATTATTTGATTATTTAAACTATGGTAACTATGGTTCTTTATATATTATACTATATATATGGTGGAATGATGGATAGTAAGCTTTTTTTTAAATTGAATAAAAAAAATAATATAAATAATAGATGGATCCAAATTTATAGTAAATAAAAACTTAAACTTATAATATATTAATTAATATTTATATTTATGTAAACATTTTCTAAAATTAATGAATTAAAGATGTATAATTGAATAATTTTATAATTATAAGGTTAAAATAAAAATTTAATATTAATAAATATTAATTATATAAGAGCTTGTTGTTTTATGATATAAAAAAATTAGTTAATAGCCTAATATCTAGAAATATTTGGTATGAGTGAAAGTTTAATTTCTTATAGATCACTAATGGGTTATTATAGGTAGTGTGATCTTCCTTCAAGAAAAGCCGAGAATCAATCTGCATACACAAATAAAAATAAGTGAGTAACAGGCTTACCAAACAATTGATTATATTTTCCATATGTATCTATTTATCTATCTATCTTTCTTTAAAATTAATATAAATAATAAGTAAAAATTGTTGAAAATGCAACAAGATGACGGAGCTTAGTGAAACGAAGTCGCCTTCACTAAGTGGGCCCGTAGGCTATTTTTGGTGCAAAGTCTATTTTTAGACTATGTCTATTTTTAGACATATGGATCATGGTCTATGAGTTTCAGGATGCTATTTGTGGATGATTTGGTCAAGTTGGTAAAAATAGATGGACCTATATTTTTAGACATATGGGCAGAGTCTATTTTTAGATTGCCAATCTAAAAATAGAACATTCAAATATTATTAGCTTTTAATAATATTTAGACTATAAACATTATCTTATCCTCTTGCAGCACATCAGTTCGAGCTACAAATATGGCACATGCAACTGCCAGAAGGAAATACACTTTTCTTATGGGTTACTTGAGCTGTTGCATGAAGGACTTCAGTTAGAACTCAAGTGATTGAGTTTGGTGGAGTTGAATGAGGACTTGATGGAGTTGTGTTCAGTTTGACTTTGTTGAACTAGTTTTATTTAGTCTAACTAACAAATACACTAGTGATGAGTGATGTGAATTAGTTATTAATTGATTCACTAATTATTAACTCATGAATCAATTGAGGAATACATCAATTAACTCAGTGCATGGACAGTTCAGTGGAGACAAGTGTTAGAGATGAGTGAAGGGCAAGACAACTGTCAGTTGTGACTATAGTTGTGCATGTGATTTGCAAAATCAATGGATTGAGTTGCCAATGAGGATTGTGTAGTGTTACACAAGGGAAATACGAGTTTGGTTCAGCCATCTAGTAGTATTCTGATCATGCAGGATTGCGTAGTGGAGGCAGGCAAGCAACGGAGGAGATTTGAGCCAGTGATTGATTTAGATCTGAGGTAGTTTGTGTGTAACAGGTGGAGATAGTACTGAGTACTTGCGAGGAGTATTGTACTATGTATTGTTACATGTTCTCAATCAATATAATATACAAATAGTTGGGGGTTTTCAGTTGTATGCTTTCCCTGTGATATACCGTGTTGATATGTGTGATTGATGCTTCAATGTGCGCATGTGATTGTTTCTTAATTCTGCAAAATTGATGATCAACGTAGAGGAGGTTATTTATTATGCATGATTCCAGAAATAATGTATAATCAGGATAATCTCTGTGAATAAGTGTCATATTATTCAAAATTTCTACATGGTACTAGAGCTGGTTGATTCGTAGAAAAAGTTCTGCAGGATATCAAAGCGAGGATTGATCATCAGATCTATTATTCAGAAAGTGTTTACATTTTATTTCTTCAGGCAGAGTCTGTAATCGGGCCAGGTAGCCTCCGGATTGATCCTTCTTTTGGAATGTGAGATATCCGGTGAATGCCCATACATTCGATCATTGTACAAGAAATACTTTGTTCTCACGAATTTTAGATTAGAAGCGATTGAGTTTTGAGCTGCTGGAATTCGAATTTGTAGAAGTGTTTTCTTGGTGTCAAAGTTGAAATGACTTTCAACGGATTGTAATTGGAGTATGCCCTTGAGGGCAGCTCGAACTATATTGCATGGAAGGACAGGATGGAGGCAGTGCTACATGATAATGGGTTGAAGGAGTTCATATATGCGGATGTCCCAAAACCTACTAATGCTGCTCAAGTCAGGGATTGGTAAAAGAAGATAGCAAAGTGTCGAAGGATTCTGTTGGAGGGCGTGACGGATCACATTATGTCCAGCCTCCATGGAAAGGCTTCTCCATACTTGATGTGGAAAGCGTTGACAGATCTATTCCAAAGCAAGATTGACCAGAGGAAGTTGGCGCTCAAGGATAAACTCATAAACATAAAGTGTGAGAAAGGCGATAGTATACCCAAGTATCTCATGAATTTCGCCCAATGCCAGGATGAGCTGGGAAGTGTGGGGGTGACTGTCGATGATGAGGACTTGGTGAGCTTGGCTCTCCTTGGTCTTCCGAAGAGTTGGCATTCATATCAGGACTCTGTCAATGGTCGGGAGAAATTGCCAGGATGAGAGAGACTTTGCTCGGATCTTGTGCAAGAGGAGATCAGGCGGAATACTAGGGACGGATCTTCATCAAAGGCATCTGATGAAGAAAATTGTGCTTTGGTTTCCAAAGCAAAGAAGGGGAAGAACAAGAAAGCTTCTCATTCCGGTGCGAAAGGAAAGAAGAAGGACATGTCCAAGGTGAAGTGCTTTCACTGTCACCAGCACGGACACTATGCCACAAATTGTCTACAAAAGAAGAAAAATAAGCAAGCTGCTAGATCTGCAGCGGGAGAGGCCTTAGCATCGCAGTTCGAGCTAGATTTTTTAGTGGTCGCATGCTTGGTATCAAGTGTGATGGGATCAGTATGGTTCTTGGATAGTGGTGCGTCTTTTCACATGACAGGAGATCGACATTTGTTTTCTGATCTGGATGAGAAAGATCTTGAAGTGCACATCGAGATGGGCGATGATGGTAGATACAGTGCGACCAGTATTGGTACCATTTCGTTTGAGAGGGAGTCTGGTAAACCCTTTGTATTGAAGGAAGTGATGCATGTTCCAGGATTGAAGAAGAATCTTATCTCTATGGCGATGTTAGAAGGCAAGGGATATGATGTTGTTTTCAGCGAGGGAAAGGCTTTCCTGCGTAGTAAGACAACTGGAGAAACCCGGAAGATAGGGTTTCGAGTCAAGAAGCTTTATTAGTTGCATGTAGATGGTTGCGTAGCAATGGCATGCAAGGCAAAAGGAGTGGTGAGCCGGGATGATTGCGAGTTGTGGCATTGGAGATTGGGCCACCTTCACCATGGAGCCTTGAAGATACTACAACAGATTTCTCCTGGGCTTCCTAAAGGCACTCTTGCGCAGTTAGATCAGTGCAAGGGGTGTATTTTGGGAAAATTTGTGAAAGCCACCTTTCACAAGAAGGATAGTCATACCACAACGATCCTTGAGGGAATTCACATAGACGTGTGTGGACCTTTCTTAGTAGCTTCGACAGTAAAGCACAGGTACTATGTGATCTTTGTTGATGATTTCTCCTGAAAGTGTTGGATCTTCTTCATGCAGAAGAAGAGCGAGTGTTATACGGGAATAATGTCCACATGGATGCTGCTATTCCCACTAAGATGTGCGGCTATCTTAGAAACAAACAATCAAAGTCTATTGTTGATTCCTTTTATGAAAATAGATGAGAGGAGAACCAAGAGGGCCAACCTAAGTCTTGCGCTTGATTCCCTCTCCTTCTTGATAGAGTTTTGCTGCTCGCTCTTTGTCTTCTCAGCTTCAAAAGGGACCTGTAGAATCATAGAAACATACTACTATGCAAGAAACAAGGATCTAAATTCACAAATAATGTAGGATGTACATTAACCATATACAAGCACATATAAACAAGTACACCAAGATATGGAAGGAAACAAGAATAGCTTTATTCAGATAAAAGTAGCAAGAGGATTACCACCATGAGCAGCTCTGACCCAACATCATCCTCCAGCTAAGAAGCCCTTATTTCACCTCAAGTAAAGCAAAATCACCCAACACTATGAATGTACACAAGAATACTGACAACACTTCTCTATAGATAACAAAATTCCAGCCTCTAGATCTCTGTGATGAGGGATCCATATATAGATGATTACAGAGAGGTGACTCATATTTTGGGATCTTGATTAGTGTATTCTCTCTTATAGTTCTTGCTTCCACTTGGAGAATGAAGATCTCTTACTCATCCCTGGTCGAAAATGGAGTGGCAAGTGTCAGAGGGGAAGCTTCTGGAAGATTCCATGATCTTCCACCTCGCATTTGGTCCCTACCATTTGTCCATTCCCGAC
>APFE031214568.1:0-20099 GCA_000404065.3 Pinus taeda | reverse complement strand
TACTGTGACAATGATCTGACACTAAACCAGTGCACTAATGCCCCAATGTGTACATAGTATAGTGCATCGTTGTGGAGTTTTTAACTTAAAAATTGCGGTGTGCCTATTAGATTATGTACCAGTGTAGATAATTGAACGAAAATCCACGATGCTTAGTACAGAGTGTTGTATTGTTGAATCATTATTTTTTATACAAATACAAGAAATGATGTGTCATATATATATGATGTACCAATGGTTACACTACTTGATAGCACCAGACAAAGGTTAAATTTAAAAAACGTAGGTCCTAAAATTATTTTCACAATATTAGTATTATATTCCCATGAAGCATCGATGTTGTTCATGTATTGAAATGCCCCATGTGTACTTAACAAGAGCACCATTATAGGGTTTTTTATTTAAAAAAAACTACGGTGATCTATCACTCTGCCATAAAAAAACTATTCAGAAGATCAAAAGCTGAAAAATATGGTGATTCACTCAAAATCCTGCATAGTAAAAATTTTAAATTTTATTGTTGATTTTACTAATATTTTTTTTTACAATTTATTTTAGGGTTTAATTAAAAGAGAAATCATTTTCAAGAGAGACATACAAGGAGCATTGTTGAGATAAAAATATTTTGGAACTACAGAAAGATACTTATGGTGATTCAATCAAAACCCTGCATAGCAAAAATTTTAAATTTTACTGTTAATTTTTTTTAGCTATGTTAGATTTATTCAAAATTCACAAAAAAATATTAAAAATCCTATAAAATAAAAAATCTACTATTACTTTTACTAGTATAATTCTTTATGATCTCTGTTCCTATTTAGATTTAATTAAAATTCAGGAAAAAACAGAAAAAACTATAATTACCTTAAACCCTTGCTTATGTGACTACAAAATTCCACCTTAGGGTTTAACTCCCTCTGCCACTTCACAATTAGGGCTTTTCATTTTAGGAATTTTAGATTTAATGGGTGTGTGTACGTGTTATATATAGAACGTTCGACATATATATATAGGGGGATCACTTATTGGATTAGATCCAAACCTTGTCGGCCTTGTCCATTTTTTTTTTAAAACGACATATGTTTAGTGGTACACTAGTGTAATACAACGTACCAGTGCGCACTATGTAATACAATGCATTGGTGTAATATAACCGTGTCGGCTCTGTTTAGTCTATTTATCATTGCTCCCTTTGTAATATAACGCACCGACATGCCTCTGCCAAATAACACCATTAAGTCATTGCGGTGATTTTATCATTAAAAATTGCATTGTCATAATTTAAAATTATTTAAAAATAATTTTCGATCTCATTGTTAAACAATTAAACATCTGGTGTTTATTCAAATAAAGACATCGGTTACCAGTTCTCTTTTTGGCTGAAAATTATTTGATTTATGTATAAAATATATTTAAAGGCTTTTGTATTGAATGGTACAGGTTGTATATTAATAAAAACATCTGAGAAGTTGTCAAGTAACAAAAATACTAATTGACACACTGATAGTACATTTGAAAAATCATAGAAGGAAAGTTCTTTGTAAATTATTTACAAAATTAATATGTTTGAACTATATGTAAGTTTAACTAATATGCATTGGTTAGTGTGTGTCATGAAAAGCCACAAAATGAAGGTGGATAAGATTGTTTCTTATCTCAGTGTGGAAGAGTGTAAAATCCTAATAGAAAAATTGCAGAAGGATGAATCATGTGAATGTATATATATATATATATTATATATATATATATATATATATATATATATATATTAGATAGATAATAGATAATTGAATTTTCATTAAAATATACTTAAGAATATTATATAACATGTTTCAAACAATCTAATTAAATTCATATATGTTAAATGTTCTACAAGGAGAAAACGAAAGGAAAAGATCAAATGTCCGTCTAAGAAAAAGAAATTAATAGAACATGTAATGAGTGATGAATTGGTCCTTAAAGCTCACTATGAGTGGGGTTCTTAGATGTTAAAATGAAAGGTTTTTTTTTTTTTACAAAAACTATGGGATATAGTGGGACAAACGTATAGACATTAATTTTCCATTACATATAAATAATCATCCAATGATTCTGAAACCAAATTATATCTAAACTACAGGAAGCATTTTCCATAGAAATGGTCAATGAGACTTGTGAGAGTGCAATATAAAAAACACACAACAACAACAAAAAATCATTTAAAAGGTAATATTCCTAATTATAATGATTTTCTAGAATTGTATGTATATATTACTACAAACCATTTATTTATTAATATCAATTTTGTTATATTTAGTTTTCATATATCAATATAAAAATAATTTATTATTTTTTCAAGAAGATTATGAAAATCCCAAAGGATCAATGGTTGATATGTGAAACATGCTAGTAAGAATGTCCAAAAAAGTGTACAAGGAGATGGTCAAAGAAATGGGCATAATTGTGTTATAGGAGAAGCCATCTCAAAAACACCATGCTTCAAATGTCTGTAACCATTATTGACTTTGAATATATAAAAAATTATTTAGCATTAAATATTAATTTTCAAGTATTTTCTTTCAGAAAAGAAAACAAAATGGAACTCATTCAGCACATAAAACAGTATGACAAGGAATAAGAGGGTTGATATCGAAGTTTGTGAGTAATTGTTAATATTTCCTTATTAAAGCTCAAGGTTTCATTTTTTGTATATTTTAAGTTGTTTTACAGCAACCACCCTTGAATATCTTCAAATAGGTGTTGACATACAAAGAAGAGACATCATAAGAATTGATTGAAATTGGGTTAAATATGGGTTGTGAGTATATGTTAGCATATTAAAAATTAGTTGTGGAATTTGCAAATATCTATGTTGTTTTACCTCTCTAAGTATATAATTAATAGAATAAAAAAATCATTTATACTAAATCTATGATTTGTAATGGGGTATAAAACATGCAAGAAACAAAGTATGAAACTACGCTAGCAAAAGACTTGTTACAACAAGACATGAGACTTGGTTTTGATACCATGTGTATCATTCATAAGTCACTTCTTTCTATGGTACATTTCTATTCGATTTACATTAACGTATATTATTTATTTCTATTCTCATTATCCTCACCAATGTAGATAGACTCATTACACTTTATTTTTATGTTTGCATATGGAACAAGATTAAGAAGATGAAAACAATTGATGCAATCAACAAAACATTCGTCCTAATAACCCAATTCATGGAATTAGTTCAAGCACTGACGATAGTTCCAGCAAAGAATGATGATATATTTGGATATTAATGCAACCAGTTGTATTTTTTGAAATAACTGTTTGTGAAAATCAGTCACTTTGTTTAATGTAATGGGCATAATGTCCCAATTGAAAGACAAGGGGTTACCAATAACAATCCCGTTTTGTATGACAAAGAGTCTCTTATTGTTATATAATAAAATACAATTTGATTTATTTTATTGTGTTATCCAATGTCGTGAAATGTTACACCACTGCTTAAATATATGGATGATTAAATATTATAATGAAGAGATTAGAAATCTGATAATATAAAAAATCAATCCAAATATCATATACAAATGCACTAATCAAATTTTTATTTATACACTATTGTAAGATATATATCGGTTTTTTTATGAATAACAAATTTTAAAAATCACAATAATAGCACTATAATAGGTCAATGTTTCCAAAAAAGAGAAAATCTCATACAAAAAAGTGGTGTGTCCATAACATAAACACGCATTGGTGCATTATGTTATATAAAAGAACTATTACAACATCTTTCTTTTCATGATTGATGCCTTTTCAATAAAAAACAACACCAATGTGTTTAATTTTTCAAGCATCAATATTATTTGGAATTAACGTCCCGGTGCATTGTAAAGCATCAATGCTTTCATAGAACTAACACCTTGGTGCTACAAAATTTTATTTCCAACCCCAATGCATTATTAAAATTAACAACACCATTTTTTTATATACATAGTGCACTGGTGCATTTATACAAATCATATGCATCAACGTTGCAAGTTTAAATAAAAGCCCTCGGTTTGCAATATTTTTTTCTTGCTTTAGTGCCATTCCTAAAAAGAACACCCCGGGGCATTTTTTTATATGTATGCACCGGAGCAGTATGCATTTTAGGCACCGGTGATCTTTGCATTCAATGCCTTAGTGCTTTTAGTTATGAATGCAATCTCGGTGCTTTTATATATGTAGTGAACCCGATCTAGGAGGATACCAAAAGGCAAAATTTTCAAATTCCTCGAGATATAGAAAAACTAGTTTCGAATTGAAGATCTCGTCGTTTTGAATCCAACGTCAGGAACGATGCCTCAATCCGGGATCATATGAAGAAGTAATGGCCCGCTGAAATTTTTCAAAAACAACTAAAGTTTTTGCAAGCAAGACGCACTTAGACACTTAGCATGTTGACATCAGCAATACGGATGATGATGTTAATCATACAGATGCTAACATCAACAAGTGACGTGGAAATACGGACGAGGGAGAAATAACCAAAACGTTACATGTGGTAGATAACATCAGCATGACATCGACATCCTGGTCAGTTGCCCAGTCAGCTGTACAGACCAATCAGGATACGACATGTGGTAGCCCAGTCAGCATCGCTGAATTTTGCTAAGGGAATAATTTAGATCAATCTAGTGGTTGGCAAAGGTGAATTTGTTGCCTATTTAATTTTTCCAGTGACCTCCAAATCTTTTGATGGGAAAAATTATCGTTATGGGCTAAATTCAAATTAAAAAATATATTATCGATCGGTCAACGACAGTCAAACTATGCAAAATGGGCATATATATATATATATATATATATATATATATAATATATTATATATATTATATATATATATATATCAACAATTAGTGGAGGTCCCAATCCATCATACTATTAACATTATTTCATACAATAAAACAATAATAAGCGGGTCATGGGGTTTGAACCTTCGACCTCCCATCTCCCACATGACTTAACAAGGACCAACCACCATTGAACCAAACAACCTAATGTTAATTACAAGACTAACCACGCATTCTTAAATCACTTCAACACAGTGCCAAAGGGAGAGTTGATGCGTGAAGCCCGAATTCCCAAGCATGCAGACCAGAGCCGAATTGGTGCCCATTTTGGGTGTATTTTTCGAGACAGGTTCTTAGGGAATATTGGGAAATATTCCCATAGGGAATCTTGTAGGGAATCTAAGAGATTCCCTAGAGCCCCAGAGGTCACCAGCATAAAACAAGGTCAACTTTATAGTCATTTTTCACAATTTTTTGCTAGGAATCCAACCTTGCAGTCAGTTTCTTCAGCTCAGGTCTAAATTTTCAATCCATCCCCAAAATTGGAGGTATAAGGTGTCGTTTTGTAATTTTTTGTAATTTGATTTCACTTCCAATTCATGAAAGAGGCCTCTCCACAATTGAGCAGGGCTCAAAGACACAACCCACCCTTGATTAACTCCATTATCATGTTGTTTGTGTGCCTTTGATTTCATGGTTGCATTTGATTTTTGATTTTTTGATGTGTTTATGTCACTTGGTTACATACTCATTTCAAATGAAATTTTGTATGCATCTTTGAAATAAAATATCTATATCAAGTTTGGTATCAGAGAAGGTCTTCTTGATTCGAGTTGCATGAGTATATTCTAACCAGGAAAACTCAAGTCATTTGATCCTGAAGTGGGGCATGCAACACGAATATGGAAAATGGCAAATGAGGAAACTCGAATAGAGGAAGAGCGAAATTATTGTAATATCTTCTTCACCATGACAGAGAAAGTGGACAATTTGTTTGCAGAATATGAGAAGAAAATCAAGCCCAAGAAGAAAGAGCTAGATGATCATGCCTAGGTAAAACATGGAGGTGGAGGAGAAGATCCCCCTCCGTCTCCATCTTCCTGTGATAGTTCTTCTTCTTCCTCTTCTCTTCATTCTAACAGACATCATAGGAATGCATCTAAAAGGCCATTTTTTAAGCTAGATGTAAAGTTTGATTTTCCCATATATAATGGAGAATGTAATGCAGAGAAGTTAAAAAATTGGATTAGACTAATTAAGGTCTATTTCCAGATTCAATAGATTGAGGAAGATGAGACCAAGATCCAATTATCATCTCTTTAGTTGAGTGGCATCACTCTTGTCAGGTGGGAAAGAAAGTTGTAGAAAGGTAGTAAAAACCTGGGTACTCTCCTTTATTCTCGGTCTAATTTTTTTTTTTTTCTGCATTAAAAGATTAATTCTATCCTTTGGGTTATCGACAAAAGGCTTTAATGGAATGGAAATATTTGAGAGAAGGAAATGGTAAAAATGTATAAAGCTTCACTAAAGAGTTTAGAAAACAAGCTTTAAATTTGGGCATTTCACTTGATTCACCTGAAACTGTAACAAAGTATATTGATGCTTTACATAGTTACATCAGGCATCCTTTGTTGTTATTTGAGCCTACTGCTATTGATGCGGCCAGTGTGAAGGCCATTCACCTTGAAAGCAAGGGCAAGAATGAAAAATAATATCAACCCAAGAAATCATCTTTAAAACTTCTTAATGGCAAGTTCAAAGGAAAAGGCAAGGGAAAGGACAAGAAGGCAGCTACAACCAAGAAAGAAAAAGGGGCAAAGCCATCTTGCACACATTGCAAGAAGGATGGCTATGATGATGAACATTGTCGGAAGTTGCATCCAGAGTTGAAGCCAAAGAGAATTGGTGGAATGGGCAAGCAAAAGATAGTGACAATCATGCAACAGGACCTTGGATCCAACTCTGGTTGCGAGACACAGATCACAACAGTGGGCATACAAGGTAACCTTTCTCTTCATTCTAATTAAAATTATGAATTGCATGCAAGTACAAGTTATTCAAATGAGTCCCTTGTCAATGAACGAAAGAGGATTGAATTGTTCCACATTAGAGTTGTGATGAAACATATTAAAGTGGAAACCTTGTTTCATCCAGGCTCACAAGTAAACTTGATTTAAGAATCCTTGGTTAATAAACTAGGGTTGGAGACCAAGCCTCATCTGACAAAGCCAAATTACATGTAACTAAACATTGTAGGGCTAGAATTGTGATTGCATCTAAACTCGTAGATGAGGTTGAACTTGATGTTGTACCTTTGGATATGTGTGGCATTGTATTAGGTAGTCCATATTTGTATGATAGGAAATTAGTCTTCTTTCGCCATGAAAACAAGTATCATCTCATGAAAGATGAGGTGGAATAAATTGTTAGAGCTCATCGTGCCAAGATCAGTGCAAGTCTTGTAAGTGCATGTCAGATGAAGAGATTGATAAATTCAAGCAAAGGGTGCATGCTCATGGTTATGAAATCAAAATATGTAGAGACATCTGAAGCTTTCCAACGTTGTGATCCCACTCATAAACAATACTTGTATGAAATTGTTTCTAACTATGATGAGATTTTTCAAGAATCAAGTGGGTTGCCTCCAAAGCGTGAGATCCAATTTCAAATTAACTTGTAGCAGGATGCTCCTTTACCAAATATTTGGTATGTATAGGTTGTCAGCCATTGAGATGGAGGAGATAAAGAAACAAGTACAATAATTTCCAAAGAAAGGGGTCATAAGGCCAGGTTCTTTTCCATGTGGCTCACCAATCGTGTTGGTGCCAAAGAAGAATGGCACATGGAGGATGTGTGTGGACTACAAGGCACTCAACAAAATAACGGTGAAGAATCAATGACCTCTCCCTCACATTGATGATTTATTAGATCAATTGAAAAATGATCTATATTTCATAAAAGTGGACTTGCATAGTGGATATCATTAGGTCAGGATTGAAGAACAAGATGTATGGAAGACTGCATTCAAGACAAAACAAGGGGTTATTTGAATCGTTGGCATCAGGGGAATTTTGAGGTTTAAAATGGGCTTCCTAAGAAAAATGTGCAACCAAAATAAAATTTATAAGCACCAATAGGATTCAAGATGATGTGTGTGGACTACAAGGCACTCAACAAAACAACGGTGAAGAATCGATACCCTCTCCCTCACATTGTTGATTTATTAGGTCAACTGAGAAATGATCTCTATTTCATAAAATTGGACTTGCACAGTGGATATCATCAAGTCAAGATTGAAGAACAGGATGTATGGAAGACTGCATTCAAGACAAAACAAGGGGTTGTTTGAATGGTTGGCATTAGGGGAATTTTTATGTCTAAAATAGGCCTCCTAAGAAAAATGTACAACCAAAATAAACTCTATAAGAACCAATAGGATTCAAGATGATGATGTCAGCCATGGGGGGTGATTCACCATTTTTGGAGTAAAAAGGTAAAAAGATTAAAAAATAATAAAATAATAAAACTACTTTTTCAACTCGTATTTTCAACATATCTCCCTAAGGTTTTACTCAAATTTCGAGTGACAGTACTCATTGGATGAAAAAGTTAATTCCTCATCACATTGTTTCATGTATTTCTCATTTTTCTTGTCTCAAGGTCCATCAAAATTATGCAACATGGGTACTCCTTGGATGAGGAATCAAATTTTGCATCTAACGAGTCTTTTGCCTTCAAATTTGAGTAAACCCATAGGGAGATAAGTTGAAAATATGAGTAGAAAAAATAGTTATTTCTTTTTTCACTTTAAAATTTGATGATGTAATCTAATATTATTTTATTATTTCCACTATTATTTTATAATTTCCTTAGGAGGCCCATTTTAGACCTCAAAACTCCCTTGATGTGATGTCATTCAGATTGTGTAATTCTCTGACCACATTCATGAGGGTGATGAAAGAAATTTTCAAACCTTTTCTTGACGATTTTGTACTTGTGTATCTTGATGACATTCTTGTGTTTAGTAGAACATTGGAAGATCATGTGAGTCATGTTAAAAAAGTGCTTGATTTTTTTCAAAAAGAAAAATTATATCTCAAAATTTCTAAGTGTGAATTTGGTAAGACCTCTTTGGTTTACTTGGGCTACATTGTTGGAGGTGGACAACTAAAAATAGATCCTTCTAAAGTTGATGTGATTGTGAAGTGGCTTAAAGCCACCCATGTTACAGAGGTTTTTAGCTATTTGGGTGTAGTACAAAAATTGGAGAAGGTTAATTTCCAACTTCTTCGCCATTACATCCCCCTTCCATGCATTGACAAGTGTGAAGCAAACCTTTCAGTGGGGAGGAAAGCAACAAAAAGCCTTTGATACACTGAAAGAGAATATCAATATCGCACCAATTTTGGCCTTACTTAACTTCCAACAACCTTTTGAGATCAAGACAGATGTCAGTGGGTATGCAATGGGAGCAATGTTGATGCAACAAAGGAAACCTGTATGTTACCATTTAGAGACATTCTCGCAAGCCATTATGAACTATCCCACCTATGACAAGGAGTTTTACGTCTTGGTCCAAAGCATGAAGAAGTGGAAGAACTATTTGATTGGAAAGGACACCATTATTAACATAGATCACCAGCCCTTGCAGTACCTCCAGTTGCAAACCAAGCTTCAACATGAACGTCCTTTTAGGTGGATGGCATTCCCTCAGCAGTTTCACTTGTTAATAAAATACAAGAAGCTCACTAGCAACAAAGTGGTAGATATGATTTCTTGCCCTCCTATTTTTGCATCTATAGTTTTTCAAAATGCTTCTTTATCCTTTTAAATTTATGTTGAAAAATATGTTGATGATGAAGATTTTAAGGAGATTTATGCAAAGTTGACTCATGGATCGTAGGTAAACAATTACCATTTGTAGGGAAAGTTATTGTACCATCATGGCAAACTTTTATATCCCCACCAATGAAAGAATACATGTAATCATAGAGGCACATACCTCTCTTGCGTTGGGTCATTTTGGTGTAGGGAAAACTTTGGGTCGTTTACAGAGCTTTTGTTATTGGCCTCACATGAAAACAGTGTGACTCGATATTTAAAGGGATGTGTGTTTTGTTTAGTTTCAAAGCCCACTAATAAAAAAATAGGGATCTAAACACCACTCCCTATCCCGAGTCGTCCATGGGAAATTATGTCAATGGATTTTGTTGGCGGTTTGAATTTGTCTAGGAGAGATCATGACTATTTGTATGCCGTCGTGGATCAATTTAGAAAAGTGTGTGTCTTAATGCCTTGTAAAAGGAAGATCACTTCAGAGAAGACTACTCATCTCTTCTTAAAATTTGTATGGGTCCACTTTGGGTTTCCCACATCCATAGTGTTTGATTGAGACTCTTGTTTCCTTGGAGAGTTCTAGATAATTTTATGGAGAATGATGAACACCAAGATGAAGAGGAGTATGACATTTCCCGCAAACTGATGGGAAGACATAGGTTGTCAACCACAGAGTGATACACCTACTTTGAGGCTATTGTGGCAATTATCCCAAGTTGTGGGATGAGAAGCTTCCTTTTGTACAACATACAAACAACAGGGCAGTGCATTCATCCACTCAGAGCTCATCGTTCCAAACATGCTTTGGATATTTTCTTAAGGATCCATTAGACATGGTATTTGGGAGAGATGAAGATTCCAGTGAGCAAGATGACAAGGACAAAGCATGGAAGTTCATTCAACAAATTCAGATGATTCACGAGGAAGTATAGGAACAATTGGAAAAAATTCAAGCTCAATACGAGGCTCAACATGACAAGCACCAGGTTGATCACCAATTTTAGGTTGGAGACAGAGTGGTGGATCCACATCAGCAAAGATAGAATGAAAGGGAAAGGAAAGAAGTTGAGACCGATCCGATATGTTCCTTTCACCATATTAGAGAAGATTGGAGACAATGTTTTTCATCTCAATTTTCTAGCATACATGCAGATGTGATTAGTGGTGAAGTAACTTAAAGCTTTATGAGTCTCCTTTGATCATGGACACCAAAGAGGTTAGACACGTTCCTACAGTGGACAATTTTGCACCTGAATACTTGGATAAGCTACCTAAACATATCATTATTGACAAGAGGACTAGGACTTCATGATGGGGAGACATGGAGTGCTTTCATATTGGTTTTAAGGGAATGCATCTGAGTAAGACCCATTGGATTGAAAAGGAGAAAGTGAGGGAGTAATTCCCTCACTTTCCAATTAAATAATAAAACTTTTGGTGGCCCAAAAGCTCATCAGTGGGGAGGAATGATCCAGGAGGATCCCAAAAGGCCAAAATTTTTAATTCTCAAAATGCATCAAAACCAGTCTTAAATCAAAGAGACAGTTGTTTTGAAACGAATGAAGTGAACAACACCTCAATCTAACATTGTATGAAGAAATTATGGCCCGCTGAAGTTTTTCGAAAACAACTAAAATTTTTGCAGGCATGACCCACTTTGACACTTGGCATGTTGATGCCAGCAACTATACAGATGATGACGTACACAAATGAAGTGGCAGTATAGAAAAGGGAGGTCCAACCAAAATGTGACACATGGCAGCTGATGTCAGCAGCCCAATCAGCCGGCCAGTCAGCTGTATGGACCAATCTAGACACGACAAGTGGTAGGCCAGTTAACATCACCAGATTTTGCTAAGGAGGTTACAATTTGGACCGGTCCAGTGGTTAGCGGCAAAGAATTTTTTTCCTACTTAATTTGTCGAATGACATCAAAATCCGTTAGTAGGAAAAACACTCGATATGGGTTAAATTCAAATAAAATATATATATTACTAGTCGGTTGGTCGATGGTCAAACCCAGCCAACCGAGATGATGGGGAAACATTATATATATATAATACTATATAGTATATATATTGATATATATATATATATAATATATATATAATATAATAGTATATAGAGATACTATATATATATCAATGGTTAGCAGTGGTCCTGGTCCATCAAATTGTTAACGTTATTTCATATAATAAAAAAATAACGGGCGGGTCGTGGGGTTTTAACCCCTAATCTCCCTTCTCCCACATGACTTAACAAGGACCAATCACCATTAGGCCAAACGGCCTAACATTAATTATAACATTGACCACGCATTACTTAAACCACTTCAACCCATCACCAAAGGGAAAGCAGATGTGTGGAGCATGAAGCCTGAATTCTGAAGCACGCAGACCAAAGTTGAATTGGAACCCCTCCTGGGTGTGTTTTTCGATATAGATTCCTAGGGAGTCTTGGGGAATATTCCCACAAGGAATCTTGTAGGGAATTTAAAAGATTCCTTAGAGCCCCAAAGTTCACCAGTATGGAACAAGGTTGACTTTATAGTCATTTTTCATGATTTTTTGCCAGGAATCCAACTGTGTAGTCGGTTTCTTCGAAAAAGGTATAGATTTTCAGGCCATCCCGTGAAGTGGAGGTATAAGGTGTCATTTTGTTGTTGCTTGTAATTTGATTTTGCTGCCAATTAATGAAAAATGCCTCCCCACATTGAGCAAGGCCTGGAGACGAAATCCACACTGGGTGAACTTCGTTATCAAGTTGTTTGTGTGCCTTTGATATCATGGTTGCATCTTTTATGTGTTTATGTCACTTGATTACATGTTACTTTCAATTGGAATTGTGTATGCATCTTTGAAGTAAAAGGTCTAGATCAACATCGATGTTATTTCTCGATGAAGTGCATTGCTAAAAAATATTTGCTAAGACTACCAACCACATAATTTTTTTCAATTGTGATGAAGTTTCATTATAATATTTTCTAAAACATCTGCTACCAAAAATAGATGTTTTAACGGATTTGTTTTGAATTTTTTTTTCCAATTTTATAACACTAAAAACCTTCATTATAATCTCTGCCATAAGGTATTTTCCTTGTAGTGGAGGGAAAGAGAGAGGAAGAGTGAGATATAGAGAGAGTGATGGAGGCGAGATGGAAGAAAGAATAAGAGAGGAGGAGGGAGTGTTGGATATTAAGAGAGAAGGAGAGAGGTAGGAAGATACAGAAAGAGCTAGAGGGGAGAGAGAGAGAGAGAGAGAGCTCCATCTATCTCCCACCACTCTCCCTCTCTCTCAATCACATGCTCACGCACTCTCTTGCTCTCTCTCTCTTTCTCCCTCTCCCTCTATGCCCCCCCTCTCTCTCCAATTCCTCCCTCCCCTCTTCTATCTCTATCATTTTATCCCTTTTAATTTATTGTATTTCCGCTTTAATCTCTCTTTCTCTCTCTCTCTCTCACACACACACACACACATCTCTACAGTTGTCTCACCCTAAATCCTTATCTCCCATCTCTCTCACTCTCTTTTGCTCACTACCTTTTTTTTCTTCCCCTTCTCACTCCCCCTCCTCATCCCTTCCTTTCTTTCTCCATTCCTCTCTCCCTCCATTATTTCCTCCATTACAACAACCCCCAAAAGTTGTATCTCTCTCCCCATCCATCCTTCCCTCTCTCTCTAAGCATTCCTACACCTCTCTATTTAGGGGATCGTGGAGAAAGATTGAGGTTGCAGTATATTTAGAGAATTGTGGAGAAAGATTGAGATGATCCAAAAGAAATTTATAACTTACAACCTCAAGATTAAAAGAAAGTATCCCTACCCTATTCTCTTGATTGAAGCTAGACTCTCCCCCATTGAAAACATGGTTATGTTTAGGTATTTGATGTACAAGAAGAAGTTGTACAACATGGAAGCCAAGAGGCTCCAAAAAATTGCTTCTAACTCTAATCAAAACCTCTACCTTCGGCTTAAGCAAGGTTGGCACAAGGATGCCCAATCATGGCTCATCCATTGGGGGATAAAGGAGGAGATCATCTTGGAGAATAAGGATGATATCAAAAACACTATTACTCCCAAATTTAAGGATAATTTGTGGGATGATAAAGAGATAGATGGAAAAAGAAGCTAAGATATTATAAGGAGGTGATCAACCTCACTCTTTCTAAAAAAAAAAATATCTTTTTATCTTGACCAATGATAAGAAGAAAATGAACATTACAAAGATAAGAACTAATTCTCATGAGCTTCAGAGTGAAACTAGGTGTTGGTCTATTCCCAAAACACCTTGGGATGAATGAATTTGTCCCCTTTGTGATACTAAGAGAGTTTATGATGAAAAAAACTTTCACTTGGATTTTGTAACCCTTACTCACATTCATTCTCCTTTTCAAAACATTTTCCACACTACTAACCTTCTTGACTTATCAAGTTAGCAAAACTGCACTGATCTCAGAACACTTATCTCCCTTGCTTTTTATCATAAAAATAAACTATTAAAGGACCCTAGTTAATCTCTTATTTTCTTACGGTATGATAAACCATATTGGTCTTTGTAGACGTTAACCGTCATCATCATCAATAATGCACTATCAAGTATAAATACATTCTAGATATGCATACCTAACATGAAGAGATTCTAATTTTATTTTAGTTCATCTTAATATCATATTAGAATATTCATCTTCAAAAATACATAGAAAAGACATATCATATAGTTTTTAAAGCTGCATTTTAATTATTTTAAAAATAATTATTAAATATAAATTATTTAATTTAATATATGTTAAACAAAACCAATAGGGAAAAATTAAAAAAAAAAAACTACATTAAAATATAATATTTTCAATGCAATTCTAAATTTTTACCCATTTTGATATAAATTAAACATTAATATTTAAAATAATAATTATAACCCATAAATATTTTTTACATATTGAATATATGTTTTAAAAGTTTCAATTTACTTAATAATTTATTTACCAAATCATTATTTATATGTTTTATATTTAAAATTAACATTCATTTTAGAAAATATTAATTTATAATTTTTTTTATTTTTATTTCCAAAACATATGAACTTTTTATCCTTATTTATTAGTCCATTCTTTCTACAGCCCGGGGACTATTGCGATCGATGAGCATTTACCTTGTATTAAATTGCTTTGACTAATCATTATTTTCACCTTTTCAGCGGAAATATTTCATCCAACAGATTTTTTAGCAAAATGTTATTTGAACTTCTTATTGAAAGGAAAGAGTCTGATTTTATTTTCAAATTTCACTCGAATGCCAATTTAATTTAACGCTAACTTGTAATTTAGCATTACTTACGAAACATTTAATGTTTTCTTCTTCAGTGTAATACATATCAAAAGTCACCACTCCAATGCAATGCACAGCGTCGTGGCACGCTGCATGCCTGTCACCTCCCTACTGTTGGACACAATATTGCCTTTGAAGCTCGAGTTTTGAGGGATTATTCACCCTTCCGAAAGCTACTCCTACACAAAGCTAATTCTAATAGTCATTTCGGGCCAACAAACGAACTACCAGCAACTGAACTATTGTTGAAGATTAATGCGGTCATTTGAGGGAAACAGAGATCGATAGCCACAAGCCTGAGTAAGGTCACCGAGCCTCTGGAACTATTTGAGATTATGCCAAAGAAATTCATATGCAACATGGATGAAGAGACAGCATACTCTAGAACGATTTTAGACTATGCCAATGTTACAAATTCAAATAATGATTTGAATTTATATATTTATTAAAACACTGAAGCCTGAAAAATAATTTGTAAAATACATTGTAGAAAATTGAGAGGGATAATTACCCTGGAAAAAGGGTTATTTACTGTTGGCCATATTTACTCCAACGATAACCATTTTTCTTTTCTCTTTCACTCCCATAGAAATACAATCAGTTGGAAAAATTGCTAGAAATAAATAGATAAGTGGATGTGAGGAAGGTGGAATATGAAAGCCTCCCTACAAAGCCTTTTAATTTTGATGTAATTGTGTTCATTCTTATTCTTTGAATTTAAAAATATTTTCAAAATTTGTCATTGAATTAATTTTAACTAATAAAAATAAATTTGAATCTCAAGAATAATGTTACCAGAAGATTGGTTTTCATGATAACATTGTGAACAAAGAAGTTGATTGGTTTTCATGATAACATTGTGAACAAAGAAGTTGATCTCTTTACTGGAAGGTTTTGCATTTCCCGTTCTTGATATTTTTCTAACTCATCTTCAGTAACTATTGCCTACAACTTTCCAATGGCTGCAACAAAATATATGAAAAAATGGGAATAGTAAAGCACATTAAAGCTTTAAATTGAGATACTGATTAATTAATTAATTATTATTTTAACTGCTTTGAAAGTGGATAGGGCTCTACATGTTTGAATTTTATTGGGAAAGACCGAAGTTGAATATAACGTATGGTTCAAGTATTACAATGCTAGTGTGAAGAAGATATTAGACATAATAGTGAACCCCATTAGCTTTCCAATCCCAATCCAATACTAGTATTTATTGGTAAAAATTCCACGTGATTGGAACATTATTGAATTTTATTTTGATGGGCTGAATCACATAAATTTTAAAATTTTAAATATTTGTTGCAATAACTTAATACTTCTAACACATAATATATATTTGTCTTACAAATTTAATTTTAATAAATAATGATTCACTTAGATCTCTTTGCCAAATTTTCTTGGATTATCATTGTTTGCCATCTTTGTTCATTTTTAAAGATATATGGAATTTAATCATAAAGCGTATCCTAGTTGATGTTGGAAGTATATCTAAAGTGAGAGATTAGAAACATTTGCAAGGGATGAGAATGAATGTCTTATATATAATAATGTTTTCCAGAGTAATGTTGGCTCTTTATTTATCTAATATTAGAGTCCAATCAAGTCCAATCATTTATCAATGAAAAGAAGAAATCCAAAAAAGTTTGGGATGTTGATGAATGGCTCTTGAGCATGATCTTTATGTTCCTTTTATTTAATAAAAGAATCTGATGTCAAAAAATTATAGGGTTGGACATGAAATTTGGTTTGGTTGATAATGTTTCTGTTGGAAACATAGAGAAACTAAAACACAAATTCACCCAAAACACACGAGTTGCGGCTCTTCTATTGATCACACAAAACTTGATAATTACAATGAACCTCATGAAGGGTCTTTAACCTTTTCCAGTTAGCGACTCCCCTAAAATTACTTAACATGCAGTCACACACTATAAGCTCGATTATGAATTAACTCGACTTGACTCAAAGATCAACCAATTGATTCCCTAACTTTAGCCAACTTCTCATGCGGGAGTAATTAGATTATTTTAACACCATCCCTAAATTACGACTGCTAAACTAAGACATGACTCGTGACAACTCAGACATATCTGCTAGTCTATCTCTCAGCTGGGCTTACAACACCCAAGTTTCTTCTATGAAACTCAAACACATATTTTTCTAATGATTTAGTAAATATATCACCAATTGATCACTAGATTTACAAGGTTTCAAGTGAACTTCTCCATTTCTCACAAGTTCTCTAATAAAGTGATATCTAGTATAAATATGCTTGCTCTTTTGATGAAACACACTATTCTTGGATAGTGCAATTGCTGAGGCGTTGTCGCAATATATTTTTGTTGATCCTTGTTGTTTTTTACTGAGTCCATCAAATACTCTTCTTAACCAGACTGCTTGACATACTGTTGATGTTGTTGCTACATATTTTGCTTCTGCTGACGAAAGTTTCACAATGGGATGCTTCTTAGATGCCCATGAAATCACACCTAAACGAAGATGGAACACAAAACCAGAAGTTCTCTTCCTATCATCCAAGCTTCCTGCAAAATCACTATCTATGTATCCAATCAAATCCTTCTTTTCTGTGCTTGCATACATTATGCCACAATCTCTAGTTCCCGCTATGTATCTTAGAATTCTTTTTCTTGCACTCCAATGTGTGTCTTTTAGAGTCTCCATAAATCTGGAAATCAAACTCACTCCTTGCATGATATCCGGTCTTGTATCTGTGAGATACATGAGGCTGCCAACCAATCTTTTGAATAGATTTGGATTGACATATGATCCTCCATCATCCTTGCTTAACTTTGTACATGTTGCAACAGGTGTAGGGATAGGTTTGCAATTTTCCATACTAAATCTTTTCAACAAATCTTTGACATATTTATTTTGACAAATAAAGTTTCTTTTTCAGATTGCTCAACATTTATGCCAAGAAAATATTTCATGATACCAAGATCTGTCATCTCAAATTATTTCATCCTGGCTTATTTAAATTCATCTAACTCAAAATCACCTGTTAAATCCATGTCATCAACATATAAGCAAACAATCAAAATTTTTCCATGACCATTTAACTTTGTGTACAAGGTAGGCTCAATGTTGCTTCTGCAAAATCATTCTTAATCATGTAGTTTTCGATTCTGCTATACCAAGCTCTGGGTGCTTGCTTCAGTCCATTGAGCGTTTTCTTTAACCTGTAAAATTTATTTTAATTACTTTCAACTTCATAACCTGGACGTTGTTGCTGCACATAAATTTCTTCTTCTAGAATTCCTTTCAAGAATACTGATTTCACATCTATCTGATATTCTTTCCACTTGTTCTGAACTATTGTGGCTAGAACTGCTCTTATAGTATCCAATTTGTCAACCAAAGCAAACATTTCTCCAAAGTCTATTCCTGGTTGTTGCGAAAATCCTTTAGCTACAAGTCTTGCTTTAAATCTGTCAATTTCACTTTTTTCATTCCACTTTGTCTTGTACACCCACTTCACACCAATGATATTTTTGTCTTTTGGTAAATCAATCAAATCCCATATATCATTCTTTTCAATAGCTTCAATTTCTTCATCCATGGCTTGCACCCAATTTTGGTCTTTAATTGCTTCTTCAAATGAAGAAGGTTGGAATGACAACAATGCAAAATTTGAAATAACATCCAAATCATCATAAATATCTTTTATACTTCTCATCTTTCTCTTACCATTTCTTGTTAGGAGAACCTCGATCCATTGATCTGCTTGAATATCCATGTTGCTCATAAAATCTTGAAGTCCTTGTTGGTGTGTCTCTGTTTGGTGTCTTCACCTGTGATTCTTGCTGCTCATTTTCTGCTACATCATCTTCTTCCATCAGTGGCACTTATACATCAATTGTTTTGTCTATACTACCATTCCACGACTCTTGTTCTTTGAACACAACATCTCTACTAATTATGGTCTTCTTGGTGACAGGGTTATACAATTTTTAAGATTTTGATTGCTCACTATAACTAGTAAATATGCATTTTTCACTTTTGTCATCCAATTTGCCTCTTCGCTCTTTAGGCACATGTGCATACATTACACATCCAAATACTCTTAGATGAGATACGTTGCAAGACATACTTGACCATGCTTGTTTTGGTACTCTATTCATCACACTCTTTGTAGGATCTCTGTTGATCACATAAATAGTACATGCAACTACTTCTGCCCAATGCTCATTAGACAATTTTCTATCATTTAACATGCTTCTTACCATGTTCATAATTGTCTTGTTATTTCTCTCTTCTACACCATTCTGCTACAGTGTGTACTTGGTTGTAAACTATCTTTTGATTCCATGTTGTTTGCAGTAATCATGGAATGCCTTCGAGTCATATTCTCCACCACGATCTGACCTCAATACCTTTATCTGTCGATCACTTTGGTTCTCTTCCAAGGATTTTAATTCCTTGAACTTTGCAAAAGTTCCAGACTTCTACTTCAAGAAGTAAACCCAAGTATTTCTACTATAATCATCAATGGAAGTGAGGAAGTAACAACTTCCACCAATCAACTGTGTCAACATAGGTCCACACAAGTTTGTATGCACTATCTCAAGAGGTTAATTTACTTTGTATGCAACTCCCTTTGGAAAACTTTCATGGTGTTGCTTTCCCAAGATGCAACACTCACAAGTACTAGCAGGTTATTTGATGGGAGGTAATTCTCTAACCATCTGTTTCTGCTGCAACAATCTTAAACTAGAAAAAACAAGTGTCCAAATCGAAAGTGCCATAACCAATAATCATTAGAACATACAACTATAAAAGAACTAACGTGATCACTGTAATTCATAACTAGAGGAAAGAGAATGTTCCTCATCATCTCCACCTTCGCTATCAGTTGCTTGCTTTGGGGCTTGTCATGCATAACACGTTCTTGACCTTGAAAGATAACTTTGTATCCTTTTTGTGTCAACTGACCAATGCTTATCAAATTATGTTTGAGACTAGGAACATAATATACCTCTGAGATTGTCTTCGGCTCCCCCTGCTTCGTTAGAATGTTGACCACTCCTTTTCCATCTACATCCACAGTCTTGTCAGTTCCAACTTTACCTTTGTTTTCACAAATTGATCCAAATTTTC
>APFE031214564.1:0-20169 GCA_000404065.3 Pinus taeda | reverse complement strand
GAAACAAATGCCACTAAATCAATAATTGTTTTTGGAGATTCAACCATTTATAGAAACTTAAAAGAAAGAAGAATCTTATAATGATAAATAAGCTCTTAATGCAAAAGGTATTTAGGAAATTGTAGAAATTCTACAACCAACAATGAGAATATATACATATGAAAAAGATCCCCCTGAAAGGTATATTGATCTTATTCAAATGCCACTAAATCAATAATTTTTTTCGGAGACTCAACCATTTATAGAAACTTAAAAGAAGGAAGAAGCTTATAATGATAAAGAAGCTCTTAATGCAAAAGGTATTTGGGAAATTGTGAAATTCTACAACCAACAATGAGAATATATACATACGACAAAGATCCTCATGAAAGGTATATTGATCTTATTTATCTAATGCTTTGATCATTAATAATAGGGAACCTTCTTATTTTCAAGAATTAATGGATGGTACGGTTAAAATTAATTGGAAAATGGAAATGGAAAAAGAGATGGATACCTTAGTGACGAACAAAAATTAGGATTTGGTAGAACTTTGTAAAGATAAAAGAATCGCTGGGTGTAAGTTTGTCTACAAATTGAAGAAAATCATTGACGATAAAGTTAAAAGGTATAGAGATGGGTTGGTTTCAAAAGGGTGCTCTCAAATTGAAGCAATAGATTTCAATGAAATGTTTTCCTCAATTGTTAAGGTTGTATATGTTCGTCTTGTAATGACACTAGAGGCTTTAGTTGATTTAGAGTTATAACAATTGTATGTTAAAACAAGATTGTTACATGAAGGTTTGGATGAGGATATATAGATTTAACAACCATGAGGATTTTTTAAAAATTGTGAAAGAAGGCTAGTTTGAAATCTTAAGATATCATTGTGTATCTTGAAGCAATCTCCAAGCAATGGTACAAGAAGTTTTATTCATTCATAATGAGCTAGAATTATGCTATAAGTGAATATGACCATTGTATTCATCTCAAAATCTTGAATGGTACATTATCTTAGTGTTATATGTTGATATATTCTTGTTGCAAGAAAAACATTCATGAGATCAATCAAACAAAGATTGAAATCATTATGACCTTTGATATGAAGGATCTAGGAGCAAGAAAACAAATCTTGTGCATAGAAATACAAAGAGACAAGAAAAATGGTAATATTGGGTGTTCAAAACACATGTTAAGCAAATACTTGTTAAATTTGGTATGAATAGTATGAAACTTGTAAATATCTCTTTAGCTTCCCATTTTAAGCTTTCCTAATAACTTTCATAAATAATAGTGAGGAAGAAAAGGGTTATATGTCTTATGTACCATATGCTAATGTAATAGGAAGTTTAATGCATGTGATCTAAGAAGGAAGCATTGAAATGTAGTGAAATGGGTGCTTTGGTATGTTGGAGGCACAAGTGATTACTGCATAACCTTTAATGATTGTAGTAATTTTGTTTGTGGTTATGTTGGTTCATATTTTGTAGGTGATTTGGATAGGGGTAATCTACTTTATGTTTTTTTTTTACTCTTGTAGGAGGATCTATTAGTTGGATGTAAAAAAATTTAGAAATAGTTGTTTTATCTACTATTGAGGCAGGATATATCACTATGTCACATTCCTACAAGGAGAAAACTTGGTTAAAGGGTCTTTTGAGTGATCTTGGAAGAACGAAGGATGGTGTGACTGTATTCTGTGATAGTCGAAGTGCTATACATTTCAAAACCAATATAGCTTATCATAATAAGATTAAGTATATTGATATGAACTACTGAGAAATGTTATAGATGGAGATGGAGTATATCATAAAAATGTCCACAATCAAGAAAATTGTGCAAACATGTTTATGAAACTAGTAATGTTAGAGAAGCTATGGTAGTGCTTAACTTCTCTTATGTTATAGATGAGGTGACAATGGGCATGGGAAAGGTATAAGTTAATTGTTGTTAAGGTGGACATTTTTACAATTTGTGACAACAATGAATAAAATTGATATATTGTAAAAACCAAAATTCAATTCATGTAAATTTTTGGTGATTTGTATAATGTTGTTGGTTTACAAAATAAGTGGTAGTTTGTATGATGAATATCATGGTTCTAACTTTGATATATATGTAGCTTGAGAAATTAAAGTTCGTTGTAAACTTGGTTTTCTTCTGTATTAGGGTTTTACTACATAAACTCATATTTCCTAAATAATATATGTTAGATTTATAACACTCTTTTTTTCATTTAATTTTGTCTTTGCTCAATAATACCAACAATTATATCTATATATATATATATATATATAATATTATATATATATATATATATATTTATATATTATATATATAATATATATATATATATAATGATTTTTGTTTGCTTGAATTTATCTTTTAATAAAATTTAATTTGCTAAAGGATTATAAAAATAAAATATATATTTTTTAAACTATAATTAATATTAAAATATTTAAAATTTAATAATATTGTATTAAAATAAAAAAATTTAATTATATAAACATAAAAATTTAATTTTTTAAAATACAATTAACATTACAATTTTTTAAAATTATGTATCAAGATTGGATACTATTTTAAATTGTTTGAAAATAAACCTAATAGAGGTTCTTGTAGTTAATTCTATTAAATTGTAACCAAATTAAATTTAGTCATTTTATATCCATTAAAAGGTTTTATTTCCCTATTTAAATTGTCGTTATGATTTGATTCTTCATCTTGTATTGAAGATGAACCACACAGGCTGGTTAAGTTTTATTTCCCTATTTAAATTGTCGTTATGATATGATTCTTCATCTTGTCTTGATGATGAACCACACAGGCTGTCGACCTAAATCTTCCAATGTGATTTCTTCCGAAAATGTTTAGGATATAATTAATTATAACATGTCTCAACTTCTAAAGAAAATAATCTGTTTATTTCTAATACTGAAAATTAAATAATTAAAGAAAATAAACTATTTATTTCTAATACTGAAAATTAAATAATCTTATATATATTCTGTTAATTTTATTTTTAATGGACCAAAAAAGAGTGCACCCTTTATCGTACATAGTTTAACATAAATATTCCAATTTTCATAGAAAAACAACATGCTGAAAACAGTGGGCAAAATACTTTGAAATTACATGTTCCCATTCTCTAGGGCATTAAATTTTAATGAAGTTGTAACAATACAGTAAATTGGTTCCTTAAAAAATCAATGGCAAGGGTAGTTGAATCTTGTTTTTGATGGTGAAAATGGATTTAGCACCATAAAAAATCGGGCACTCAAACTTTTGAAGTTTGACAATTGTACTTTATGATATGTGTGTTTGAATCTTTATTTTTGATAGTGGAAATAGATTTAGCACCATTAAAAACCCTAAAAACACCTAAAATTTTAAAGTTTGAAATTTATACCTAAAGCTTAAATTTTTTTTTACCAAAATCTCAAAAAAAAAAAAAAAATCTGAGACCAATTTACCCCATTTTTAAACCACACTAATAGTTTGAAACTAAATACTCGCTTTTGAATTTTATTTAACAATGTAAACATCAGAACTTCCAACGGAGAAAGACTCGCGAATCAATTGACGAATGAATCGCAAACAGTGCAGGCCGCTCACATTATCAGTGAAGCTATTTACATTGTGAAAAGACTGAAGTAGACCAAACTTGTCATTTTTTCATTTGCCTTTTGCGAAAATTACGTCCTTTTTCCAATATTAAGGTCCAGTGCTTTGCATATTAAACATTTTGATTCTATGATACACAAGAGAAGTCGACGTGCCTGATTTTCTTACTCTGCTTCCATCCTCGACTCTGCTTTCGGTGACACTGTGACTCTGCCACAATTTTCCATGCAGATCTATGCTTTCCTCATTGCCTTGTTTCTATACCCATCATCAACCATCTCCAACTCATCATTATTTGGAGATAGGAGAGTGTTGCTTTCAATGAAAGCAACCATGGGCGATCCTTATCTTATGTTAGATACCTGGACACCGTCCAACAACACCACCCATTGCTCATGTATTGGCATCCATTGTGATCACCTCACAGATTGTGTAGTGGCTCTACATCTCCCCGACATGAATATTTTTGGCTCATTTCCCAATCAGGTCACAGACTTGTCAACCCTCCATTTTCTCAATGTCTCCAATAACGCCCTCAACTCTTACAACTCTTTGTCAGGGGCACTACCACTGGATTTGAGCTCTCTCATTAAGCTCGAACATCTTGATCTGTCATATAATATCTTCTCCAGCAGCATTCCCAAGGAGTATGGGAAGCTGAAAAATCTAGAATATCTTTCATTGTCGACAAATTATTTGAGGAGAAGAATACCTTGAGAGCTTGGCAATTTAAGGAACTTGAAATGCTTTATCTGGGAAACTTCGGTTATAAAGAGAATGACTCCAATAGATTGAATGGAGTGATTCCTCGAGAGATAGGGAATTTGAGCAAGCTTGTCCATCTTCATATGGATGGTTGTGGTCTTAACGGTTCAATTCCTCTTAAGATTGGTGGTCTCAAAAATCTAGAGACAATGTGTTTGCAAGACAATGCCCTCACTGGTGAAATACCCGTGGAATTGTCGGAACTGAACAAGTTGAGAGAGCTGGATCTTTCAGTGTTGAAGATAATGGAGAATATCCTAGAAAATTGAGATTTGGTTCACGTAACCTTAGGATAGGAATTAGTTTCTATTTCTTAGGATGTTGTTCTAACTTCCCTAAAACTATGTTTTCCTATTTAATTGTGTAATGTGGATGAACAATGTAGAGCGTTCTGCAGAGCTAGACTCTCCTAGTTCAGACTCTCTTTCGTAGAGCTGACCAGTGGGTTTTATTTCAATACAAACATTGCCATTTTTATCATGGTATCAGAGCATCAAGGCTAAGGAACCTGTATGCTAGTTGGTGTGTGGTTCTTTGAACGGAGATCATTGCAGTTGTGAGGCAGATAACTACGATGATTCTGAAATCGTTGCTGGTTATGAGTGTACCTCTGTGACAAGGGCACTGCAGCACTTTGCGTAAATTTTTCATTGCGGTTTGTCACAGGAGAGACATGTACACCTGCGATGATGTCATAGAAAAGAAAGGGACTTTCACGATGATTGAGGAAAGCCAAGAACAATGCTGTAGCTGCGAGGGGAAGCCAAGAACAAGGTTGTCGCTATCAGAGAAGTTGTGAGGAGAAGCCAAGAATAAGGTTGTAGTTGACAACAGAAGGTTGTCTGGAGGCTGAGAAGGAAGCCACCGTGATCTGCGCGTGCGCTGTGAGATCAAATGATATTGAAGATCATTGATCTATCTCTGTCACAGATCTGGGGTAAATTTAACATCTTTTACCTGTCAATTTTTTTTTTCTAAATCGCCAAGATGAATAACAATATTTTTGAAGAATGCATGAATGAGCATAAGAAGCTCGATGGTTCCAATTATGCAAATTGGAATTTTAATATGCAGACTCTGCTAGAAGCGCAGAGTGCTTGGAAAATTGTGAATGGGGATGAGCCAAAGCCCGCGACTAGATTAGCAACGATCCCAGATTGGGAGAAACGAAAAAGTAGAGCAAGGAAAATGTTAAAGATGTTAGTGAAAGACTGCATTATATCGCACATCAGAGAATGTAAGTGAGCTAATGAGATATGGGGAATCCTGAAGGAGTTGTACGAGATCAAGAATTCAAATCGTCTTATGTTTCTCAAGAGTAAGATCCTATCCCTGAAGATGGAGGAGAATGAGACAATCGCTTCATTTGTAGCAAGGATCAAGGATCTGAAGAACAAATTAGCAGACATTGGTCATACAGTCGATGATACAGATCTTATGACCATTACAATGAATGGTGTCACTGATGATTATGAAATGTTCATCACTGGGATAAATACCAGAGAGAAGATCCCGCATGTTGAAGAGCTGATAGGTACACAGATGCAGGAAGAAGAGATGAGATCAACTCTAAAGCCCTAGAGTGCCGATCTCGCTTTAATGGCGAAGAAGAACTTCAAAGGGAAAGTAAGTCCACAATAGAAAAACGGAGCAAGTTCACAGAAACAGCCAAATCAGACCTAAGGTATGCATCCGAATAAAAAATACTCTAAAACTAAATGTTTTATTGCAGAAAATTGGGTCATATTGCTAAGGAATGTAGGAAAAATAAATATCATGAAGAACAACAGAAGTCGAAAAGACATGTAGGTCATCTCGCGAATGGTGATCAGGTGCAGAATTTAAGATTGTTCATGGCAGATCGTGATGAAAATGTTGATGCAGACATCTAGTATGTAGATTCGGGCGCGTCAATACACATGACACAGAATAAGCGGCTGGAAGATTTTAAATAAATCAACGAAGGTGCTCATATTTACCTAGGTGATGACAGAAGTCATCAAATCAATGGGTGTGGGAAAGTTTCTGTCATCCTACCTAATGGTAATATCAAACAAATTTATAATGTAATGTATGTGCTTGGAATAACAAAGAACTTGATTTCTGTATCTATGATTATAGATCAAGATTTGAAAGTTGAATTTTTAAAATCTAACTGCTACATTAAAGATCTGCTAGATGGAATGAAAACAATTGCTACAGGAATCCAAACAGGAGGACTGTACAAGTTGGATGTGAGGCCTGCACCAGTTCGAGCATTGACAGTAGTGAGCCTGACTACAAAAGAGCTTTGGCATCAGAGATTTGGCCACATCAGCTACAATGATTTGTTGTTCCTACAAAGGAAGGAAATGGTAAGAGATTTTCCTATGCTAAAACAAGTACATAATGATTGTGATTCCTGTGCTTTAGGAAATTCATAGAGAAGAGTTACCTGTTAGAGTAGAAAGGAAACAAAGGGATATACTGGAGTTAATGCACATAGACCGTTGTGGACCTATGCAGACAAAATCATGAGGAGGTGCACTATATTTCCTACTGTTTATTGATGATTGTACAGAGTCTTCTTGGGTGTATTTTTTAAGTAAGAAGAGTCATACATTCGAATACTTTAAGCAGTTCAAAAATATGATTGAAAGACAAACAGGGAAACAGATAAAAATTCTCCATTCTGATCAAGGGGGAGAATACAGGAAGGATGAGTTTATCAGATACTGTAAAGATCATGAAATTTTGCAGTAGTTCACAGTACCCCATACTCCATAGCAGAATGCAGTAACAGAAAGTAAGAACATAACTCTGGTGGAATGTGTTAGAGGTATGCTGAAAGGTAAGAATCTTTCAAATGGTTTTTGAGCTAAAGCAGTGAATACTACAGTTTATTTGAAAAATAAGAGTCCTACAAGAAGTCTTGAGTCTAAAAATCCTTATGAAGCATTATATGGATATAAGCCTGAAGTAAAACACTTAAGGATATTTGGATCAAAAGCATTTGCCCACATTCCAAAGGAAGATAGAAGAAAATTAGATTCAAAAGCCATCACATGTATTTTTATAGGGTATTGTTCATTATATAAAGCATACTGATTATTTAGTCCCTCTACTCACAAGATTTTTGTTAGTAGAGATGTTAAATTCCATGAGCAGGATCACGAAGAACCTGATGAGCACTATGAGGAATGGGAAATTCCGTAATTTGTGGATGAAGAAGAAGGAGAGAACAGTTAGGGTCAGCAGCAAACAAAGGCAAAGGATGAACAACAACAACAAGAGCAACAACAACAACAACAACAATAGCAGCAACAGGAAGAAAAAGTATATGATGATCAAATAAGGTTTGAAACCACCACCCCACCACTTAGAAGATTAGGTAGGAAAGCACAATTGCCTCCAAGATATAAGGAAAATGATTTTATAACTAGTATGATGAATATGGTTGAATCGTCTAGTTATAAAGAAGAAAATGAAAGTAGTGAATGGAAAACAACCATGGAACAGGAATATAATGCAATAATCAGAAATAAAACTTGGGAATTGGTTGAACTTCCTAGAGGAAAACAAGTCATAGGTTGCAAATGGTTATATAAACTGGAAATTAATGTAGATGGAACTATAGAAAAACTAAAAGCTAGGTTGGTTGCAAAGGGGTACAAACAAAAAGAAGGGATAGATTATGAAGAAACCTTTGGCCCTGTAACTAAATTGAACACCATCAGAATGTTAATCGCTTTAGTTACTAAGAAACATTGGATGATGCACCAACTAGATTTGAAGTCTACATTTTTGAATGGAGAACTAAAAGAAGAGGTTTCTCTAGAGCAACCAGAAGGGTTTGTTCACAAAGGAAAAGAACATTTAGTCTGTAGGTTGAAGAAAGCACTTTATGGTCTAAAATAAGCTCCCCGGTCATGGTATGAGAAAATTGATTCATTTCTTATGCAAGATGGCTATAATAGAAGTAAGAATGACCCTAATCTTTACACCATGATAGATGAACAAGGGTGTGTAGTGCTGGTTTCATTATATGTAGATGATTTGATAATTACATGTGATGCTACATATCTAATTGATGAAATCAAGCAACAGATGTAATAGATGTTTGAGATGAAGCATCTCGGTGAACTCAGATACTATTTAGGTCTCGAGATCTAGAGAGATTCAGGTCAAACATTTATGTCTCAAGCAAAGTATGTCAAAGGTCTGTTAGAAAAGTTTAGAATGGATTAGTGTAAGTCGACATCGGTACCATTCCAAAAGAACATCAAATTATAGTGTGATGATGGCTCAAAAGCGGCGGATGCAACACTTTACAGACAGCTGGTTGGGAGTCTGATCTACCTAACCACCACTAGACCTGATTTGGTTTATGCAGTCAGTGTGTTAAACAAATTTATGTCTAAGCCACATGAAAGCAATTGGAATGCAGCGAAGAATGTTTTGAGGTATATACAAGGTAATGTTGATTATGAATTATTTACACTGACTCTTCTGATGTTAGATTGGTAGGATTTGCAGATTTAGATTGGGTAGAAAATGTGGATGATCGCAGATCTATAACAGGGCACAAGGCACATTTGGGTATAGGTCATCCACAAACCCATAGATATGGGTTAACCACAAAAGACCCTTGTCTTCAACAACACTTGGTTTTGGGCAATCCCTAAAGCCATGACTAGGGGTTAACCGCACAAGACGAGTCTCTTCATTTTCTCATATTTAATAGAAGTTTATAAGGATATAACTTGATATAATGGGGATCATTTCTTCCTAAAGTGGGGGAATTGATCCAAATGGAAAGTTGTATCCACTCATGGTATTGCATGATGCAACATAACAAGGCACTGAAAATACTATAAATAATAGATATAACCTTTCAAAAGGAGAGATTCATCCACCATGATGTAGTTTAAAAGGTTTTCCTCATTTATTAAAGAGTTATCTTTATTTTGATACATTATGATGTATTCAGTGTGTGTATTTTTTTATCAATGGTTTTTTTTTTTAGAATAATTTCAATAAATATATTGTTCTTTCTCTCCACTCTCTCTCTACATTCAAGCCTTCCAGATCTTAGCCCCCAAGGTATGGATCATGGATACTCAAACATACATGGAAACTCAGAAGAAGGAAGAAGCTTCTAATGATAAAAAAGCTCTTGATGATGAATATATTTAGGAAAATATGGAAATTCTAAAACCAACATTGAGAAGATATACACAAGACATAAATCCTTCTGGAAGGTATATTGATTTCATTTCATCTATTATTTTGATCACTAATGATGGGGAACCTTATTGTTATCAAGAAATAATAGCTAATATTGATAATGTTAAATGGAATATGGAAATGGAAGAATAGATGAATACCTTGGAAAAAAATAAAATATGGGACATCGTAAAAATTTCTAAATATAGAAAAATTGTTTGGTGTAACCGGGTCTACAAATTTAAGAAAGGCGTTGATGGTAAAGTTGAAATGTATAAGGTTAGTTTGGTTGCAAAGGTGTGCTCTCAAATGGAAGGTATATATTTCAATGAAATATTTTTTCCATTTTTTGAGATTATATTTGTTTGTATTGTGATGATGTTGGTGGCTTTACTTGATTTATAGTTAGAGCACTTAGATGTTAAAACAACAATTTTTACATGAAGATTTGGATTAGGAGATACATATCGAACAAACATGATCTGAATTGGATCATTACATTATTTTTATCAGAGTCAATTTTTTTTAGAGAGGAAAAATTGGAAGAATCATCTAACGAGACCATTTTTACCAACGGGACCCAATTTGGCAGATTGGGGTCTCAAACCTTTGAGGAATATTTTAAGGCATTAAATGTAAATTATTAGGGTAAATTTTTCATTCTTTAATATGTCACTTTTATTTCATATTATACACACAAAAAAATTCAACGGTGCAATAATTGCCTCAATCAGAGTCTGTACGCGAAAGGTGTGTCACTCAAAAGTTGACCTTTCTATTTTGATCACCATAATTTGAGAGGATGCCATGTCATCCCCCATTATTCATTGAAAAGGTGTTATCCATGTGATCATGATGAATAAGAATATTCCATATTGTAACTCTAGTTAACAATTGAAGGAGCCAAATCTAGCCATTGGTAGGTCATATTGTTGTGTCATAACCAAGCCACTAGGAGGAAAAGGCGTTCCATTCTTTTCAAGTGCATTTTGTTCCACAGATGAAAAAAGTGGCTGAGATGTATAACAAGAGTGCACATAGAGATGATTTTAACACTATAGTGTCCCATGAGCCACAATCTTAGTTCTTTGTACTTTGTACTTGTACTACTTGTAGATTGCTATGCTCTTTTTATCTAAGGTTGCTCTGCTTTGGGTTTTCTCTTGAATGGGTTTGCTAGGATATATCTTGTGGCAATTGTGTTTTGTGAGTTTTGTTTTGATTTCTCTATTTTTTTCACAATTATAATTTGCATGGATACACAAAAAACAACAATTTATAAATAAAAAAATCTAAAGAGAAATAAGCCCTCCTAGTGTAAATTTCAAAATTTTAAGTTAATTTCATCAAATTTATTGTGATGAGCTATCTAGTGGAATATCCATGATAATTTATACAAAAAACACAAGGACTGTTTCACCATCACAAAACAAGGTTAGTTTGTAAGCTTAAGAAATCATTGTGCAACTTGAAGCAATCTCCCAAACAATGGTACATGAAGTTTGATTCCTTCATGATGAGCTAGAATTATACTATAAGTTAGTATGACCATTGTTTTTACCTAAAAATCTCAAAGGATGTATTCATTATCTTAGTTTTATATGTTTGCATATACTTGTTACAATAAAATCATGGATGGGATTAGAAGGTTAAAGGATCAAATGGCTAAGAGATTTGATATGAAGGATCTAGGAGCAACATAACAAATCTTGGCAACATAAATACACAAAGATAAGAAAAATGGCAATTTTAGGTTTTCAAAACAAAAGTATGTGAAGAAAATACTTGTGAAATTTGGTATGAATAGTATGAAACATATAAATATCCCATTAACTTCCCATTTTAATTTTTCCTTAGGTTTATGTCCTAGTAGTAAGGAAGAAAAGTGTCAAGCAAGGAGGTAACTCCTCAAATGAATTGTGTCTTTGCATTAAGGTTTCTCATGGATATATACAAGGAGGGAGAGACTCTTGGGCTTGACTTCCCAGTGTCTCTTCATATTCTTATTCTCCATTATTTACTATTTACATTATTTACATATATTCACCCAATCCCAATTATTAGGTGTCAACTTTCCCCCACTTAATATGAAGGGTTGTTGGTGAGTCGAAGCATCATTTTGAACCTTTCGAACTTTTCTCTTCCAAGCGCTTTGGTGAATATTTCAGCAATATTCTCATTAGTGGAAACAATGGCATATATGGATTGTCTTGGCCTCAACAAGGTGTCGAATCAGATCGTATTTTGTATTGATGTGCTTTGTTTGATCATGGAACTTTGGGTTCTTGAACAACTTTATTGCAGAGGTGTTTTCAATCATGAGTGGAGTTGAATGCAATTGTTTCACCCGTAAATCTTCCAGAATTTTCTTGAGCCACACAATTTCCTTTTTTTTTTTTTCAACAGCTGCCACATATTCTGCCTCTATTATGGAATCTGTTGGAATTGATTGTTTGTGTGATCTCTAGGAGACAAATCCTGATCCATGACTCATAGAATAACTTGAAGTAGATACTCCAGTTTCTTTGTTTCCATCGAAGTCTGAATAAGAATATCCAATCCAGTTGAAGTTGCCCACCTTTCTATACTTGAGTCCAAAGTCTTGAGTTCCCTTTAAGTACCTTAGAACTCTTTTTACAATAGACCAATGCCCCTCACAAATATTTTGCATAAAACTAGAGAGGATTCCAACAATAAATGAAATGTTTGGTCTGGTAATAGTTAGGTAGTTGTGACTTCTTACAAGCTATCTATACTTTGTTTCATCCTCAAATTCTTTTCCTTCAATGGATGTGAACTTCAAGTTCTATTCCATTGGAGTAGTAAAAGGATTGCACTCATCCATGCCAAGCTTGTTCAACATATCTCCAATTTAGTTCTTATGAGAGAGGAATATAAGCTTCATATGTTGAGTTACTTCAATACCAAGATAGTAGTGAACATATCCCAAGTCAATCATTTCAAAAAATTTCCTCAATTTCTTCTTTATGGATGCAATGAAGTTCTCATTGTTCCCTATCATCAAAGGATCATCTACATACACAACAAGGTATACAACTATTTTTCCAACTTTCTTGACAAAGCAAGTTGCATCATCAAGGTCATAATGTTTGAAGTTGAGTTTCAGAAGATGCTCAATTAAATTTTCATACCGGGATCACAGTGCTTGCTTGAGGCCATACACAAATTTCACAAGCTTGCATACTTTGTGTTCATGACCCTTCACAAAAATCCTTCTTGCTAGGACATAAAAACATTATCTTTCAAATCTCCATTCAAGAAAGTAGTTTCTACATCCATTTGATGGACTTTCCAATCGTTCTGAGCTTCCAAGGCAAAGAGTGTCTGGATGGTATTCCATTTTTCTGTGGGAGAAAAATCATCCTCATAATTGACCCCTTCCTTCTGTGCAAAACATTTTTCCACAAGCCTAACTTTGTGCTTGTCAAGTGAGCCATCAACTTTATACCTATTCTTGTAGACCCACTTGCACCCGATTGGTTTGGCTCCCATGGAGGATCAACTAGTTTCCAAGTGCCATTATTTATTAAGGCATCATAGTCCTTTTTCATCGCTTCTTTCCTTTCATCATGAGAAGTGACTTCTTTAAAGGAATTTGGTTCAAAATCTATAGACAAATTTAGTTCAAAATCATAAGAAACATCTATATCAATAGGTGAATAAGAATCATCTACATCACCTCCATTTTTCCTGGTTGTAGTTCATGTTCCTGTCTTTCCAACCTCTTCAGGATGAACACTTTCAAGTGTCTTTGTCAGCCATTTTGGAGGACCTTTCTGAGATGGCCTAGGCTACTCAGTTGATTGAGTTGGGACTGAATCTAGATTAAGACTCCCAATTCTGTCAATCACATCACTCAAAGTATCATCATTGGCTCGAGCTTCTTGTGGGGGAGAGAGTGTTTCAGAAGAAGATTCGAGATTGATGAAGAAAAGGAATCCTCCCTTCAAGATGTGGAATCTGATTATCAAATTCTTGAAATAGTTTTGCATGTATGAATCTATCCAAGCGATCAAGCTGCCATTCAACAACATTGTCAAATTTGGAATATTCAAGAAAGATTACATCTCTAGATACAACAAACTTCTTATTAACTTCATCATAGAGACAGTATGCTCCAGAGGTATTTGAATACCCTAAGAAGATACACTTATGAATCATTGCACCAAGTTTGTTTCTTTGCTCCTTTGGTATCAAGGTATAGCAGGTGGAACCAAATAACCTGAGATGCTTTACCAAAGGAATGTGGCCATACAACATTTCATAAGGAGTCTTGTTTCTAATAGCATGTGATGGACATCTATTCTTTACATACACAACACATAGAACTGCATCAACCCAAAACATCAATTTTACATTCTTGAAAAACATCATGGAACATACCATATTTAAGATTTTTATGTTCATTGTTTCAGCTAGTCCGTTATGTTGGGGATTATAAGGCACAATTGTTTGATGTTTGATCCCATTCTAGTGAAGATAATTTTCAAATTCATTTGAAGTGTATTCTTTTCCATTATTAGTGAAAATATAGCTAATATGAGATTGTGCATGATTTTCAATCCATTCATGAAAGTTCTTGAATGTTTGAAAAACATCACATTTGTTCTTCAATAAATAAACCCAACACATTCTAGTGTAGTCATCAATAAATGTCATCATATATTTATTTCCATTTTTAGAAGGAACAAGCATTGGGCCACATAAGTTTGAATGAATAATTTCAAATTTCCTATGTCCTCTTGAATGTGAATTATGAAAAGGCTGTTTGTTGTGCAGTCCTAAGATACAAGCATCACATTGCTTAAGTTTCCTAGGAATTGTAGGCAAACCAGTAACACCACTTTTCTTCAACATACGGAGGCTGACATAATTCAACTGTCAAAATCTAGCATGCCATAAAATACTTGATGGAAATGTACCTTCATCATAATGAGAACTGTATGAAAAGTTTTGTGCACGAGCAAAGGTACCTTGTAGTTTCAAAAGTCTTTCTTCTTCTATCCCTTTCATGACAAGTGAGTGATCTAATGCTTTCCTAACTTCAACCTTGCCATCAAACATATGAATGGAGTTTCCTTGTTGGTGGATGTGGACCAAGGAAAACAAGTTTCTCCTCAACTCCGGGATATATTAAACATCATGTAGAAGAAAGTCTGGAAGAACAGGTAGTTTGAGCCTGATTGTGCCAAGCCCTGATGGCTTGAGTTTTGATTTATCTACAAAGCATACTATGCCATCAACATTGTTAGTAAATTCTTCAAAAAAATCTCTTCTAAAAGTCATCTCGCAAGTTGCCCCTGAATCAAGAAACCAATCATTTTTCCAAGAAGCAAGTGAAGCATTGAAAAAGTCTTCAGTTACTCCAATATTACAACGTGCCACAACATAGTGAGCAGATTCAGGTTATTTTCCTTTCTCTTTATCATTGGTTTTACATTTGGCTTGATTTATTTCTTGTTCAATTTTGTCCCAAGGAAACATACATGTAGATGCATCATGTTCATCTCTATTGTAAAGTATGCAATGAAGATCAGCCTTTTCTCCTTGAGAGTGTCTGCCCCCCCCACTTTTGAAATTTCTTCTTCCTCTACCTCTTCTACCACCTCTTCCTCTAGAAGAATCTTGAGAATGATTCTTCTCTCTATGTGCAAGACATACAACTTCTTTAGAAGATTGAGGAGTTGTCTTCTTCCCAAAAGTTTTCTCTCTCTCGACAAATTTCTTCACAAGGGAGTCAAAGGTAATCTCTTTCAGGTTTCCACTTGCTTGTAATGATTCAAGATAATTTGAATAAGTGGGATATAGTGCCTTGAAAAAAGCTATGGGAGGAATGTATAGTTGAACATCAGTGGTTTTGAAATCATGCATAGTAGATCTTACTTTTGATGTTAAAGAAAGAGGATCATTATTTTTCAGTTCAAGGCTGAATAATTTAATCATCAATTGGACAACTTCAAGTTCAGAGTGTGAGTCATAAAGTTCCTTCAACTTTTGTAAGGCTTCAAAAGCATTTGAAAATGGTGAAATATGGTGACTCACCTATTCATTTACAAATGTTGCAATCAAGGCACATGCCTTATTATTCATGTTTTTCCAAATGGCCATCTCCTTATGTGAGGTGGGCTTTGTCTGTTCATTATCTCCTTCTCCTATACTTCTCCTATACAACCACCTTTCCACAACTCATTGAAAATGTTTTTTTTTTTTTTTTTTTTTTTTTTTTCTTCTGTGACCATTCTAGATAGGTCTCTTTTCCAGAGAACTACTCCAACAATTTATATCAAATGAATGCATTTTAAAATCTATGCACTGTGTAAAAAATGTACTCCACTGCCAATATACTAAAAAATGCACTTTTGGTAATGTAAAAAAATGCAGTTCTCATATATATATATAGATGACAAAAGCGTTATATGGGGAAGGATATATATGGTGATGTGTTAACTAAAATGGCGGAGTGAATGTATGGGGAGATATTAATTGTGTCGGGTGTGATTAATTCTCATATTAATTTCATTAATTATAATAACGACCCTTACCTTTCATTTAAATCTAAAGAAAATTGACTATTTATTTCTAACATGTCAAACAGCCTACCCAGTATTATGGAAAATTCGTTTACCTCTCACCGTTCAAATAATTTTGTGTACATTCTGTTATTTTCTTTTGATATTTCAGCGAAACCAAAAAATTCACGCTTTATGGTAAGTCATTTAGAATAAATCTTCCAGACCTACTCATGGGAAGACTAAAGTGGACCAACCTTGTCGTTTTCTCTTTTGCCTTCTGCGAAATTACGTCCTGATTCCTACATTTGTTTCTATATTAAGGTCCAGTGCTTTGCATATTAAACAATTTTATTCTATGATACAAACAGAAGTTGAGCTGCCTGGTTTTCTTACTCTGCTTCCATCCTCGACTCTGCTTTCAGTACAAGATGAACCTGCCACAATCTGCCATGCAGATCTCTGCTTTCCTCATTGCTTTGTTTCTATACCCATCATCAGCCATCTCCAACTCATTATTATTTGGAGATACGAGAGTGTTGCTTTCAATGAAAGCAACAATGGACGATCCTAATCATATGTTAGATACCTGGACACCGTCCAACCACACCACCCATTGCTCATGGATTGGCGTCCATTGTGACCTTATGGATCAAGTAGTCACTCTAAATCTCTCCAACATGAATCTTTCAGGCTCATTTCCCAATCAGGTCACAGACTTGTCATCCCTCCATTTGCTAAACGTCTCTCGGAACCACTTCAATGGAAGCCTTCCCTCCCACGTATCAAAATTGACGAACCTAGACGTCCTCGACGTCTCTGACAACTTCTATTTGTCAGGGGCACTGCCACTGGATTTGAGCTCTCTCCAGAAACTCCGGTTGCTCAACGTCTCCTCTAACTCCCTCAATGGAAGCCTTTCCTCGGACATATCAAAATTGAAGAACTAGAGGCCCTAGACATCTCTTACAACGGTTTGTCAGGGGCACTGCCGCTGGATTTGAGCTCTCTCGTTAAGCTCGAACATCTTGATCTGACATATAATAACTTCTCCGGCAGCATTCCCAGGGAGTATGGGAAGCTGAAAAATCTAGAATATCTTTCATTCTGCTCAAATAGATTGAGCGGAAGAATACCCGGAGAGCTTGGCAATTTGGGGAACTTGAAAATGCTTTATGTGGGATTCAATAGATTCAATGGAGGGCTTCCTCCCGAGATAGGGAATTTGAGCAAGCTTGTCCATCTTCATATGTATCGTTGTGGTCTTAATGGTTCAATTCCTGCTGAGATTGATGGTCTCAAAAATGTAGAGACAATGTATTTGCAAGGCAATGCCCTCACTGGTGAAATACCCGTGGAACTGTCGGAACTGCACAAGTTGAGAGAGCTGGATCTTTCAGAGAATGGTCTACAAGGCGGGATTCCATATATGATTGGGAACTTGCAAAATCTGGAGGTTTTGCGACTTTCTTCTAACGATTTCACGGGTCTCCTGCCTCAGCAACTCGGCGTAAGTGGAAAGCTACTGGAAGTGTATGTTTCTTCCAACAGATTCACTGGTTCCATCCCTCCGAATCTCTGCAACGGCGGGAGGTTGCGGATGTTGTCTACAGGAAATAATTCCTTCATCGGCGCGATTCCTAATTCTCTGGGCACGTGCAATTCTCTTGTTGAAGTCTTCATGGGGCAAAATCATTTAAACGGTTCGATTCCTGCAGACTTCCTATATTTACCCAACCTGACTCATATCGTTTTGGGCAGGAATTATCTCAGTGGTACCATACCGGAGAAAATTAATAATTGTACCCTCCATGCTTAGATATATGGATCTGTCCGATAATCGTTTTAATGGTACGATTCCCAGGGAGATTGGCAACGCTATAAGATTCATTGATCTTAGCCAGAACGAGTTTACAGGTCCCCTCCCTATAGAAATATCCAATGTGAGCGCTCTCTGGCATTTGAACTTAGCTAGGAATCAATTAGCAGGTCCGATTCCCAGGGAGATTGGCAACTTTAGCGCTCTAGAATTCATTGATCTTAGCCAGAACGAGTTCATAGGTCCCATCCCAGTGGAAATCTCCACCATGAACTCTCTCGAGCTTCTGAATGTATCTAGGAATCAATTAGCAGGTCCGATTCCCAGGGAGATTGGCAACTTAAGCGCTCTAAGATTCATTGATCTTAGCCAGAACGAGTTCATAGGTCCCATCCCAGTGGAAATCTCCACCATGAGCTCTCTCGAGCTTCTGAATGTATCTAGAAACCATTTAAATGAGAGTATTCCCGTCAAATTACAGAACATGCAGAACTTGAGAGAACTCGATTTCTCTTACAATAACTTTTCAGGCATCATTCAAGAGGGCAGTTGGTTTTTCTTTTTGGATCCAAGATATTTTGCAGGAAATCCCAACTTGTGCAGACCACACTTGGGCAATTGCACTTCGCGAGGTCAAGCCCACCGTAAGCGTGGCCTTCTCTTAGTGCTGGCACCTCTGCTCTTCTGTTTGCTGCTTTTGCTGCTTTTGGTAGCTGGGGCAGCCATATATAAAGGTAGAGGTAGGGCCGTCAAGAAAATAGTCGACACCAGGTTGTGGGAAATGACGACCTTCCAAAAGCTGGACTTCGGGAGCGATGACATTGTACAATGCCTAAAAGAAGAAAACATCATCGGCGGAGGAGGAGCAGGAGTGGTGTATCGAGGCATCATGCCCAACGGCCAGCAAATTGCAGTGAAGAAACTTACGGGTATTGGCATGGGTTCTTTAAATGATCATGGATTCTCTGCAGAGGTCAAGACTCTCGGCAAAATCCGGCATAGGCACGTAGTGACATTGCTGGCCTTTTGCTCCAATCATGAGACTAATCTTCTGGTGTATGACTACATGCCTAACGGAAGCCTGGGGGAGGTGCTCCAAGGAAGCAATGGAGGGGATCTGCAATGGGATAGTAGATACAAAATTGCAGTGGAGGCTGCCAAAGGATTGCGCTATCTTCACCACGACTGTTGGCCCCTTATCCTGCATCGAGATGTCAAGTCAAACAATATACTTTTGGACTCCAATTTTGAAGCACATATCGCTGATTTTGGCCTGGCCAAGTTACTGCATCATTCAGGTGCCTCGGAGTGCATGTCTTCAATAGCAGGCTCTTTTGGTTACATAGCTCCAGGTAAATTGTCGTTTCATTCTTTATCATTTTTTTTACGGTTTGTGCTCAAGTATTTGTGTTTGCGTTCCCTGAAAGTTTTAGGCTACACATTGTATCGCTGCTTATTGAGATTCCCCGCGCTTTTCGAGAAACTTAGTGGTCTGATTTTCCCATTCTAATAATGATTTTATAGGAGCGAGCCTTTCCATCAAATGACTCGAATTAAAAATAAATGGAAAATAAAGTGATGCGTTTACTATTTTATGTGATAATCATCTTTGTGATAATTATTGAATTGACAGAGTATGCGTACACTCTGAAAGTGGAGGAGAAGAGCGACATATATAGCTTTGGAGTGGTTCTGCTTGAGCTGATTACAGGCAAACGACCAGTGGGAGAATGCGAATTTGAAGAGGGCATGAACCTCGCCGGTTGGGTGAAGAAGATGACCAAGTTAGAGAGAGGAAGAGTTATGGAGATTACCGATCCGAAGCTGAGCGACTTCCCAATGGAGGAGGCCATGCATATGTTCTTCGTGGCTTTACTCTGCTTGCAAGAACAGCCTAAGCACAGACCAAGCATGCGCGAGATAGTGCATATGCTCACACATTGTAAGCCGAGGCTTTAATTGTACCTCAAATTGCACCAGCGAGGACCAAACTCTTCACCCAACCATTAACCATAAGACCACATATCTTCTGGAGAAGAAATTAACAGTTGTGAGGAGAAGAAATTGAAAAGGCGCCGAGTATGAGGGTGACTTCCTCCCTCAATGATTACTGCATGTGCCATGTCCGATTGGTTTTTATTTTTAAATAAAATACTGTTTTGTGGTTTTTTCTTTTCAATAAATAAAATAATGTTTTGTGACTAGTGTTTTAAAGATTAAAATAGTTATATAAATAGATGATTG
>APFE031214560.1:62107-77288 GCA_000404065.3 Pinus taeda | reverse complement strand
CTCTCCTTCATCGCAGCATTACCCATCGCTCCAGCTCCTTCAAAGCCTGCCCTGCTCCTCACGAAAATTCCTGTACCACTGTCGAAGCCCTCCTCCATTGTCATATCCGTCCTCTTCCTCACTACTCGACCGTGGCTTTCCTTCGTGTGCCTTTCTTCCCTCAAACCCGAGCAATTGTGTCCATTTTCCTCACGCGGCACCTGCAAAGATCCTCCCTGTTTAAACCGCTCTGCGTTTCCTCCCTCATCGTTGCCGTCCAGTTGCTTGAATCCGCAAACCTGCACCTACATTCACATCCAAAACAAAACATTACGACTTTTTTTTTATTTGTATAGTTAGCATATTCATAATATTATTTTTAGTTTCATGATTTAGGGTTAGATATCTTTGGGTTTTGTTTATTTTTTTTAGTTTATGTATTTAGATTTTAGTTTAGAATTTTTTTTAGTTTTGTTTCATTTTTTTTTTTTTCTATTATGATTCAATTTATATTTAAAAATCTAAAACATTAAAATTTCAAAAGATAAAATATAAAAAAATTCAAAAATAAAATATATATATTATATTATATATATAATATTTTTGTTTTGATTTAAATATATAAAACAAAAAATTCCAAAACTAAAAAAAATAAATTTGACGTCCTTTTTTTGCGCCAAAGGTAAATTTTTACTGTATTTGTCAATTCTCTATAGTTAAATGTGCTTAAAATTTTATATCTGAAGATTAACTATTTGAAAGTAGTGAATCATTTTTTGAAGTTGGTTAGCATTTAAATTTTGTGGTTATCTAAAGCATTTGCATCTTGAAATTTAATTGCTAAGTCATTGTGCTTCTATAGTAAATCTTTCGTTATTGCTTGAATTATAAAATGCTCATTACATATAAGATATTTTGCAAGCAATCATTAATTATTTCATAAGAAACAACAACTAATTGATTACTTTGGATCATTGACTCCATAAGGCAATGGTTGTAATCATTTAAAATTTAATCGAATTCTAAGTCTTGCTAAGCCTTAATCAAGTATTCGATTTCTTCGTTGTGTCTCCTGAACCGATTGATTCACAGCTGGTTCTCTTTTATCCCATAGGGTCTACCCCCATTACCCTGCTGTAGGGAGACGACTTAAACAAAGAGATCGGGGATCATGGCGACAGCCCCCAGCCTAAGCGTTGTCGCGGTGCCTAGACACTCTGTGTGACAACAGAGTCAATTTTTGAAGGTTGGAACCAAGGGAAACCCTTTCTGAGTTTTTCTGGGTTCTGGGCAAGGATCACACCTTATTTTATAGAATTTTCTGGGCAGATTTGCGGGGTCAAACAGGGATCCCAACTCAGCCAACAACTAGAGGAGCTAAAGGGAATTTGGGCCAAAATTCCGAGGTCAACATTTGGCCAATTCCTTCATGGTTTATTCCGGGTTTCTTGCGTAGAGGCTATGATTAATTTCCCAGAATTTTCTGAGCAATAGGGAAGGCTCTAACAACAGATCATTTCAGGTAGCAACACCTTTCTGGGCAGTAACATTGCAGTGCTTGGGCTGGATTACCAACATATTTGAGGAGGGTGTTCCATTGTTCATTTTGGGCTTTTGCTAGGTTGCCTAGAGCAAGCCGAGGTGCACACATTCCAGCGCCTTGTTGTACACCTCTTCCCATTTAATAAAATGAGTAGACAACGCAGTTTGGTTGCCAATTTTGTGGTATGATGGTCTGATTTAATTTTATGGTGTTATTTTTATTGTCCGCTTTGCATAGCACTATTTTCCTTAGTTTGGAGCTTTACAAACGTCTATTTCCAGGGCAGGGGAGGAATGCTCAAACATGTAGAAAAACCCTTTATCGGGGACATGGCCTAAGGAAGCATCTTCCTTAATTTCTTCTATATTAGAGTCATCAGAATTTCCCACAATCTTGGAAGGCTCTTCTTTGATTGAATCATCTTGGAACATAAAGAAAAGACTTTTCCAATCACTAGGAAGAAGGGCTTCATAAGGACCAACATTGTTATTAAGAAGGGGTGGAGCATTTTCTTCTTGCTGAGCTCATTCTTATGGACTTGAGCAACGATGGAGTTTTCATTTCTATAATCATACCCAATTCCCCAATCAACAACCCAAAAGCTGCTGATATATTCTTCGTTTATTCGATTATCATGATCTTCCTCGGAATGCTCCCCTTTTTTATATATTTGGTGTTGGTTAGGATGCCATTCATTCTCTTCCTTAGACAGGGAGGACTATTCTTCCTTCATCCGTTTTCGAAGAATGATCTCCAAGGTATTTACTACATGATTTTGATAAAATGCCTCAAGAAGAAGGTCATTGGTAGGATTCTCTTTATATACACTTTTAGTGTTATGGGAAATTTTCAATTGCTCACAATAGTGGGAGAAAATCTCTTGGGAGTTATATGTGGCAATTAGTGTCATGCAAGACTTTTCATATTCCATCATCCATTCTTGCAATGTCTGAGGGCTCTCAGGGTTGAGATCTTCCTCATTATCTTTAAAGGACATGCTTTCCATTTCATGAGTCTCTCCTTTAGCACCATAATTAAAGTATGCATCAATAAGAGGTTCTTCCTCAAGCATAAAACCATATTCGATAACTTCCTCTTCTCAAAGGGCCATATCTAACGTTTGGGATATGTCTTCATGAGATTGGAAACTCGGCCCTTCATGCAATAAGAAGTGCGTAGTTAACATTGGAAGAGAAGGAACACTTTTAGGTTTACATGACTCAAGCCAATCAGTGCTTGGGGCAATGGATAGGACAAACAATTCCATTTGGTCACAGGGTTGAGTTATATTTTGCTTTGAAAGGTACCTGGTGAACCTTACCACATGGTTGTTGCGGAATGTGGATCCCCATCGAACGTTGGCATATTCTTCATGGATTTCGATGAAGGATACCTTGGGGTCCCTGTCATATCTATGGTGGGAATATATGTGGTCAACATGTTGCTGGGTCCTTAATGACATGGGAGCCGCCAGGGCGAATGAAATTTCCTTAACAAATGCTTGCTTCAACCTACAAGCATTGACTTTGAAGTTCAATGGAGAACTGGGGCTTCGTTCTTCCAATGGAGTCGCCAATAATGTTATGTCAATTTGTTGTATGGGGAACCAAACACACGTTTTGTGTCACGGGCAACGACGCCAAAATGTTACCGTCTAACTAGTAGGGGACCTAAAGGGGCAAATGCTAGACCAAGGGAAACAAATGGAGACTTAGCCCACTATCATCTCAGCTAAGGCTCCCTACTATTACAGGCTTTCATCGATGGGAGGAGACCTGGTACATACGGAGTCACAAAGGAAGGATGAATCAACAAGTGGATATAGAGTGACCTAAATAATCCCTTTCCAGAAGAGGTTGAAGAATAGAGCTTGCTTGCTTTCTAAGCAAGGTACAATGTCTTTTACGAGAAGGATTTTAGGATTTGAATGTTAGGCTTAGGGAATATGACTTGTGAAAGAGTTTCCCAATCCCTAAAATCCTTATTGAAATTGGTATCCCAAATGGTTCTTGATGAATTGTCTTTTCAAAGGAATGGGACCACACGGGACCAAGTGTACCCATCCTAGGTTATGAGGTAAGAGTTTAACAACCAACGATATTCTTAACCCAGACAAGGAGGGGAAAGGATCAAAGAAAGGATTTTCACTTAAAGGTTTTGAATTGATCCTATGAGGCACTAGCCTTGGGGATACTAGGGCAAAGTTTGATCTTGAAGCTAGGGCTTGGCCTTTCTCACAACTCCATTGTCAGAATGGCTTCAAAATTGGAGGAGGCCTTGAGGAGACACCAGCATAGGAGAACTAGGATATTGAAATTTTTGGAGGGCTACTTTGTCGGGAAAATGATGCGCTAGGTGACCCAACTTGGCTAGACATATGAAAAGGTGAAAAAGAGTTGATTTTAGGCATAGTTTTAAAAACTAGAACTGGTGACCGGACCGGTCCACCTAATAAACCAAGTTTTGAACCAGAACAGGTCGAACTGGGACTGGTTAGGTCTTAATGAATTAACTTTGAAATAAATAAAATAAATAATTAATTTTTAATGAAAAAAACTATTTTTAAGATTTAAAACCACAATTCCAAGCCAATAGAGACAAAATATACAAATTGCTCATTTATGTACCATGTAAAGGTGAATATATCAAAATGGCACTAAGTGCAATACAGATCATTGACAAAATACATAAGCAATGAGACTCTAAATGGCCTATAAAGTCCAAAAGAAATTATACAAGCTATGAGGTCATCGGCCTACTATAAGACTACAATTCTAGGCTCTAGACTCTAGAGTTTACACATGATCAATCACCAGATTCATTACCACTACTTGACACATGATCATCATCATCATCAACAAGAGCTACATAGAAATCCTTTGGATCAGAGTTTGAGGATGCCTCAACCTCATCTGCAACCTCAGTAACACTGCTACCAATAACAATAAAAGTCAACCTAATGGAAGCATGAATTGGTTGAGCTGCACGACTAGTGCCTTCCATTGGTTGTTTGCCTTTCCTTGATGCGACTACTGATCCTACATCTGATGGTGCCACCAAATATGCTTCATCCTCTGCTAATGCCATGTCAATATCAAAATCAACATCAAACACAGGATCTTCAGTCTTCTCCACCCATTCTGATGTTGGATCAATATTGGCCAACACAATAGGATCTAGATTAGGTGTTTTGTTCATCATTTGGTTTCGCCTTAGTCGAAGGTTGTATTGCACGAAGACAAGATCATTTAACCATTTTTGTTCCAATCGGTTTCTCTTCTTCGTGTGTATGCGCTCAAAAATAGACCAATTGTGCTCACAACCTGAAACACTGCAAGTTTGGCTGAGGACTCTAATTGCAAACTTTTGCAATTGAGGACATTGGCCACCAAATGACTCCCACTAACGTGCTACAAAGAAAAAGACATTAAATAGTAACTTATTTCATTTGATTACTTATTTACAAATTACAAGTATTTATAGATAATGTGAATTGTAAATTTGTAAACAATTTAACTTGAAAAGAAAAACAAATTGGAAATTGGAATTGCTTACTTGGTTGATCCACATCTCTTGCCATGTTTGCCAAGTTTTTGCCAAAGGTACCAGCTACCATGCTGAAAAGAGTAAATTGTCTATGTATGTCCAAATGGTTTGCATGGATGGGGAACATGCGCTCCAAGCAATCAATCAATCCAGCTTTGACCTCCCCATCCTGCAAATCTCCTAGCTGTGCTTTATAATGATACTTTGGGTTCAAAAAATACCCAGCTGCATGTATAGGACGATGGAGTTGATTGTTTCATTTCTTATCAATGATCTCCCATATACGACCATATTTAGCTATCCTGTCCTTGTAAGTTGCCCATATTTGCTCCTTTGCCTGATCCATAACCTCATAAATGTAGCTCACGGCCATTTTTCCCCATCCACCATCCTTAGCAACTTAACAAGGGGCTCAGTGATTTTCACAAGCTCTGCAGACTTTTTCTAAAGATAATTGTCAAACGCTTTCTTTTTGGTGTCCTTGCCATCTTGTCTACAAGCCCACTGAGATTCAATCCAGTCATCAGAAGAAAACATTTTCTGCAAGTTTTTATGTTGAGAATTGAGACATTGCAACATGAGGAAGTGAGTTGCAAATCTCATAATTGCAAGCCTAACAAGCTCTTTGCCCCCAATGTTTTTCCTCATTCGGCTCAATACCCATGAGTGGTTATAAATGTATTTTGTAATGCACTTGGCATGCTCTACAGTGTTTTTTATCCACTCCACTTTGCCTATGTCCTCAAGCATGAGGTCTATGCAATGTGTAACACATGGAGTTCAAAATATGGTCATATATTTGGACTCAAGCATCTTTCCAGCAAGAACATAGTTTGAGGCATTATTGGTGATGACCTGTACAACATTTTGCTCCCCCACTTCCTGAATAATGTCATCCAAAATCTCAAATAGAAGGGTTGCCTCCTTCACCTTATTAGATGCATCAATTGATCTCAAAAACATGGTTTCTTGAGGGTGAGAAATAAGGAAATTAATTATAGTGCAGTTCTTTCCATCGGTCCATCCACTTGACATGATGGAACAACCTGTTTTGAGCCATGAATCTCTTAACTGATCCAAATACTCATCAATGGAAGAAATCTCTTTTTGCAAAAGAGCTCCCCTCAAGTCATGCATATTAGGGCCTTTGAAGCCCATTCCTACAGCTATAACATAAACCCACATAGCTTGGTAATAAGGTGAGTGAGCAACATTAAATGGGATATCTGCATCATACCACCATCTAACAATGTATGGATAAGAAGTTTTGTTTGCATTGTTTTTTCCAATGTTGATCCAAAGTGGGTTGACGAATTGGCTAGGAGGAAGTGGGATTAGAAGAGACAATGTTGGCAGAGGATGAGAAATAAATCTGGATGTTTATTCTCGTTGTTCCTTTTTATTGTTGGCTAAAGGAAGGATGAACATAGTGAAAGGGGTCACTAGTGGAAGGAATAGAAGAGGAGTCTTGAATCTCATAATCATCATACCCACTCTCTTTCATGGCTTCTAATAAATCCCTCTTCCTTGCAATGTCATCTTGGATGGCCTTCTTCCTAGCCTTATCCTCATGAAACTTGGAAAGGACTTCTACCCTAATAGGACCTAACACTTCATTTGGTGCTTCACATGGCTTTACTTGGCCTCTAATCCGAGCCAACTGTTGTTTCAATCTAATAATACCGCCACCTCCAATAGGTTTATGGCATAATTTGCATATAATTTTTCCATCAATCAAATCACAACGAGCCCATGCACTGTCCTTGGCTTTTGGAGCCATGTTGGCTTGCAATAATTAAAATTTGCAAAAAAACTACCATTTAAAAAAAAATTGCAGCTAAGAAACATGGAAAACCAAAAGCTAAATTTAGGAAAAAAATGCACATGTAGCCTAGAAAATTTGATAACATAGAACTAAAGATTTGATAGCATAGGTGATAGAAGTTAGAAGTTTAGAACACATAAAAAACTTCAATACATGGACAACAGTCAAATGAGGAATTTTCAAGTGAAAATCCTTACTTGGAAATGCAAACTAGCTTCCTTAGCCTCCTCTTGAAGATGCCAACTCCACTGACAACTCCAAACTATGTCCAAAATAGCTCAAACTCCAACTCCAAGCCTCCAAGATGACTACTCCAACAAAAACTCAACACTCTCCAAGCTCCCATTGAGAGCACCACAGGTAGGGCAGTTCATTGCCCACTAAGGGTTGGGACAATCATGGGTTCCGATATGATGAAGGAGGCTCATAGAACCTGTAGGAACCAGGGTGATGGCCATGATAATGGGGTAGAGCTCGTGTATTGGCTTTTGCCCACGTGCTAAATGTGTTTGTCCTGACCATCTTTTGCATTTTGTGGTACATTTTCTTGTTGAATGTGGCCAAATATGCTTTTGTCTTTCTTTTTAGTTGCATCAACCTTTGGGCATCATTCCAGGCCTGACCCAATGTATGGTTCATGTAATATGAGCGAAATCTCATAGGGGTAATTCTGTCAAAGATTTTGACCTTGATAAGCCATTCTTTTTGTACAATCGAAGTGTAAAAGCTGCAAGATTGCTTCTCTTTGACTTAGAGGGCTAGCGAAGTGGTCTTGAGGACTCCTCGACTAGGAATCAAAGATCCTCACTCATATTCATCATAGACTCCATTCTCCCAAGAGTAAGGCACTGATCTACCAAGAGGTGGTCACCTAAAATCACATCTTTTTTTTACCTTTTCCCAGGTCTAGCCAAGTTAGGTCACCTAGGGCATCATTTTCTCGGCAAACTGCCCATCCAAAAAGTTCGATCTCTTAGGTCTTTTGCGTTGGTGTTTCCTCAAGATCTCCTCCAAATTTGAGGCCATTCTGACTATGGAGTTGTGAGAAAAGCCAAGCCCTAGTTTCAAGATTAAACTTTGCCCTAACATCCCCAAAGGCTAGTACCTTATTAGATCAAGTCAAACCTTTAAGTGGATATTCTTCCTTTGATTCATATCCATACCTTGCCTAGGTTAGGGACATCATTGGTTTGCCATACTCTTCTCCCCTACCCTCAACTGGGTCCACTTGGTCCCGTGTGGTCCTGTTCCTTTGAAAAAACAATTCTTCAAAAACCATCCGGGATACCAATTTCAATAATGATTTTAGCGATTGGGAAATTCCTTCACAAGTCATATCCCATAAACCTGACTCTCAAATCGTCCCTTCCTTTCCCTAGAAGATGTTGTACTTTGCTTAGAAAGCAAGCAAACTCTATCTTTCTAACTCTTCCGGGAAAGGGATTATTTGGGTCACTCCACATCTTTTCATTTACTTATCCTTCATCGGTCACTCCATAATATATCGGGTCTCCTCCCATCGGTGAAAATCTGTAAATAGAAGGGAGCCTTAGCTGAGGTGACAATGGGCTAAGTCTCCATTTGTTGCCTATGTTCTAGCATTTGCTCTTTAGGGATCCGCCTTAGGTCCCGTGCTGGTTTGAGCGGTAACACAACCATTACTTCTGCTCAGAAAATTTTATTCCAACAATAGATACTTCATTCAAACAACTGGGAAATGTCTTTACAAGATGAGGGTAACATGGGCATTAATTTTTGAAGATGCTCCGCCCAATTTGGTCTTCCTGGAAGTGACACAGCCTCCATGAATGCAGCAGTTTGTCCGTCTTGAATTAACATAGTCCAGCCACCAAGGACAAAGGAACTAGGCCCTCTTCAAGCCAAAATCGCCCCCTTAAAGGACATCTAGCCATGGATATGGTCCTGGGAAAAAAAGATGAATTTGGCCCCGTGGAAACACTTGGCATCCACCCCAAAATAACCCAGATGGCCAGCAACTTGGCCCACACAAAATTCTGGGCACCCACTTCAAGAAACTCGGTCCTGTATAGAGAGAAAATGGCCTCCACAAGTGAATTTGGCCCACTGCCCAGAAATTAACACAACCCCTTGTAGATGACTCGGCACTCCCACAAAATCAGCCACTGGAAAGACAATTTGGTCTCCATTAAATTCTCAGAATCCACTTCAGAAATTCGGTCCAGAAATTTAAGAAGAATGTTGCCCACTTAAGAAATTCAGCCTCTCCATAAATTAGCAACTCAGTCTGGAATTAATAAGCAATTATGGTCCTGGGTTCTTGTTAATTTGTTCATCTGATATGGGTAGCTTGGCGCTCAGAATTTCATAGTAATTCAGCTCCTTGGTTCACAACAATTCAACCCCCTTTGATGAACTCCACTCTTCACAAAAAAATTTGGTCCCTGCAGTGACATAATTCGGTCCCCACTCTTGAAATCAACCTCCTTATCCATGGGAATCTTCCTGCACCCAAATTTACTTCCAGAACTGCTACAAAAATGATTAGTGTTGGGTATACGACCAAAGTCCCACATTGACTAGAAGTGGGGAGGATCATGGGTATATAAGGATGGACAAATATCTCCATTGGTATGAAGGCTTTTGGGGTAAGTCCAAAAGCAAATCCATGAGGGCTTAGGCCCAAAGTGGACAATATCATACCATTGTGGAGATATGTGGTGTCCAGAGTCCTTACAAGTGGTATCAGAGCCATGCCCCGAAGTTAGCCAAGTGGATGAATCCTCGGAATGCCGAACGAAGGTGGTGGGCCCCGGTAATATCACGATGAGATCCGTGGATGAGCTCGGTTAGACAGGCGGTGTGCTCCGGATTCTTCATGGACGTGTCCTGGTCCCAACACGGTGAAGAGGAGTTGACCTGGGATAGAGCAAGCTCTCGAGGCAGGTGGTGTTCCATGTAAGGCGTGTGCTTCCAACGCATTGGAGCGGAGAATCCTGGTTGGTAGAGAGTGGACGGATGGATAATCGTTTGAGGGGAGGCTCAATGGTCCTTTGTTCGAGGGGAGGATTGTTGGGTATACGACCAAAGTCCCACATTGACTAGAAGTGGGGAGGATCATGGGTATATAAGGATGGACAAATATCTCCATTGGTATGAGGCCTTTTGGGGTAAGTCCAAAAGCAAATCCATGAGGGCTTAGGCCCAAAGTGGACAATATCATACCATTGTGGAGATATGTGGTGTCCAGAGTCCTTACAATTAGCAAGTATTGCAAGTAGAAAGCTTAACTAGTGTGACAATTAAATTCACCGAAATTGGTCAAAACCACTAAGGGTAGCAATTAAATCTACCGAAGCTGGGTTGAGGATCTCCCTTGGGACGCTCTAGTTGAACTCTCTGGAGCTCTTCTTCAGCTGCAAATAGAAATGGTAAGTTAGGATCCCCAAATGAGCTTCTCTCTCCCCTTTATAATTTGACATCGCGCTGCTTCTAGAAAGTCCTTTATTTTATTATAATTCTTGAGTTGACTTGTTTGCCACCTTTTTACCTGAATACAAAATACCAAATTACTTTTTTGCCACCTTTTCGCCAAAATAACAAGAAATCCCAAATATGTGCAAAATATGTTTGTTGTTCAAAATGATGGGGACATTACTACTTTGAAATGCCTCTAAAATGGACTTTGATCACTGTGAAAACTAACATATCTGTCACTCAATATAGAATCTAGATGTGATGAAAACTGGTTGGATCTTAACCCTCTTGTCTTGTAGTTTAACACCTCCTAAAGCTGCACTTAATTGTTAAAGACCTGAAATATGAGTGCAACCCTATGGGAACTGGGGAAGGCTACCTACTGTCACCACAGCAGCTCATCCTCTCACTTTAGGCTGACTCTCCTCTGGTACAAGGGGGTATAAGATGAACTTTAAAAATAAGTGGATTATATGTTGCTAGGACCAGTCGAATCTAATGGGTGATGGAGCCAAGTTTTACATAGTGAAAGCCCATAACTCTATTATATAGAAGTTTGGGAGCCAATCCGAAGGCAGATGGTGACAATCCCAAGACAACTAGGTGACAATCCCAATGCTCCTTCATGCAAATTCGAATTTCCCAAGTGGCAACTCAATTTCTTCCTTAAAGGCCGACGCAATCCTTGATGAGGGAGCTCGAATTAGATGAGAGAACACGTGGGAGACTCAAGTAAACTCTAATCAAATCTCAAGTCAAGTCGTGATATCTCCTTGAAGCTCAAGTTATCTTCCTCAAACCGTGGATCTTGTCACTGGAACTTGTCTTCTCCACAAAAAATTCGATTTGCTTTATTTGTGGCTTATGTGGAGTCCACATCACTTAGTAACTCAAATTTGACCATTAGATGAATTTCCACCTCATTTCCACATCATTTGAGCATGTGCCGATATTTATTTTTCTCCATTTATTTAATCGTTGGGCTAATTTATTGCCACATTTTCCACAAAACTTAGGAAAAATTGGTTTTGAGGGTCTAGAACTTATTTTTTACCCCTCAAAGTGTGTCATAATAGAAAGTTGAGGGTGAGAGGTGTAATTTTGAGCACACATACCCCATACAACTTCTTTAGACATCACTTTTTACATTTTACATCTAGATTTTATTCAAATTTCCGCCCTGCGAGAAATTAAAAAAATTGAAAAAATGACCCCTAGACTTAATCAAATTCTACTAAATTTTACGAGTGATCCGGTATGGTAATATACAATGACTTTAGACACTAGGATTCAGCCAAGGCCTCGTCATCAACCCACATTTCGGCTTTGGGGTTATGCTTGGAGGAAAAAACTCAATTAATTATTAATTCCCCTGTAAGCACCTAATAATTAACCAAGTGAAAAAACCTCCTAGAGTAAACTCACTTGATGACAAGGTACTAAGTTAGCTAGGCTTGTTACATGACTCAACTCATCATACTATCATCACTTTACATCATCCTCGTACGGCTTGGGGAATCTGAGTACAACAAAAAAAAGATGAGAAGAAGAAATAGAGTTGAAAATTTTTGATGATATAGTGAACTCTGATGGTAGATGAAGCCTCTGATACATCCTTGGGCATGGAGTCTTCAAAAATCTTTGGGTACACTTCAGTGGTCAACAAGTGTCATTGTTAAGTTATGGTATGTTTTATGCTTATAACAGTTTACTTCTTTTTCTTATTATATTCCATAGATTAGCAATCGCATGTATATAAAGTAAAGTGTAGATAGAACATTAAATGATCGACAAAAAACAAGCCAAGACAAGAGACACAAGATGTGGCGGCTAGCCAGGGACAAACCCCACAATGTGTGGGGAAACCCTTTGATCAAATCTTCTTTTATCTTCAATAATTTAGCAGAGAGAAATAGTACAATAAATCTGATTCATATCAGCAGTTGCAAACCCTAGATCAGCAACATCAACATTAGCGGCTTCATTATCAAACTAGGGGCAGACGATATCTCACAAACTGACCGTCGGATTGACTTCATTCCACCACCAAAAGTTGCGGCTTCCAGAGGAGGTTCAGATGAACCTACAACGCAGTTCAGATGAGATCTTCTAGGCCACGCAGGTCAATCTTTACTTCTGCAATTGCAGCGTCAGTTTCAGCAGTTTCCGGCTTCAAACTAGGGTAGTCGATATCTTGCAAACCGTTCATCGGATCGATTTCATTCCACCACCAAAAGTTGCGGCTTTCAGAGGGGGTTCAGATGAACCTACAGTGCAGTTCAGATGAGGAGATCTTCTAAGCCACGCAGGTCAATCTTTACTTCTGCAGTTGCAGCTTCAGTTTCAACAGTTTCCGGCTTCAAACTAGGGTAGTCGATATCTTGCAAACCGTTCATCGGATTGACTTCATTCCACCACCAAAAGTTGCGGTTTTCAGAGGAGGTTCAGATGAACCTACATCGCAGTTCCAAAGAGGAGATCTTCTAGGCCACGCAGGTCAATCTTTGGATCTGCAGTTGCAGCTTCAGGTTCAATAGCTTCCGGCTTCACATGTGTGAGAGAGAGACCCATTTCTGTGCAGTAGAGAAGAGACTCATTTTTGCGCAGTAGAGAGAGAGATGTGATGAGATGAGTGAGTGCAAATGAGGAAAAGTCCTCTTATATTTATACACAACGTTGGTGTTTGAATAGATGCGACTGTTGGGCTTCTAAGTCTACATGAGTTGTAGGTCGGCTTGATAATAATTCCATAATCAAAATAAATTCATATCTCCATGAATACTTATCGAAATCGGATGATCTTTATATCAATCCTACACCTCTCGACGAGAGGAATCTAATAAAAATACTATCAACCATGAATAAGATGACCCACATGAAATTTTGTCCTGGTTGCCAATTTTAACACGCCCTCTCAACCAGGGAGAACTTCAATTGCAATCTGTCTATCGGTCATTACTATTCATCCATCAAATGCACTGCCTTGTACAACCTGACCCTTGCCCTGCTTTGCTATGTTTTGCTTGTTTTGCTTTGTCTTGTTCTGCCCTGTACTGATCGGTACTGTTTTGCTCTATTCTACTCTGCTCTTGCATTGTTCTGTTCTACTCTGCTTTTGTCTGAATTATGAAGAAGAAGAAATGATCGAGGAGGTATCATACTGACTCAAAGTCAGTCTCAGAGTATGTACCACTAGTCCTAGACCAATCTCAACCAACCTGAAGTCAGCGTCATAATGAGTACAACTCCACTGGTCCTAGACCAGTATCATCCTCCACTGACTCAAAGTCAGTCTCAGAGTGCGTACCACTGGTCCCAGACCAGTCTCAGCTGACCGGAAGTCAGCTTCATAATAAGTACCACTCCTACCACTGGTCCCAGACCAGTATTGCAGTCTCAGAGAGTGTACCACTGGTCCCAAACCAGTCTCAACCGACCCGAAGTCCGCGTCATAGTATGTACCACTCTCACTGGTCTCAGACCAGTACTGCACTGAGAAGAAGTCAGTGTCGGAGTATGTACCACTGGTCTCAGACCAGTGTCAACCGACCTGAAGTCAGCGTCATAGTATGGTACAACTCCTACCACTGGTCCCAGACTAGTATCATTGATCCCAGATCAATGGAGGTCATCCTAGCGTAGGGAGTACGGTAGATACAATGATGCATCCATCGGTACGACTATGGTCCCTAACTTCATTTCCCTGCTCATTGATCAGATGAGACGTACTTCCCATGAGTCCCAGACTGCATGGGTAGGATGCCTCGACAGGAGAACTAATCAATCCTGTCCTCACAGGAGAATACATCAATCCTGCTACAATTCCCATGGAGAACACATCAATCCAAGCCTCATAGGAGAACATATCAATCCTACTACAGTCGCCATGGAGAACACATCAATCTAGGCCTCACAAGAGAACACATCAATCCTACTACAGGCGCCATGGAGAACACATCAATCCAGGCCTCACAGGAGAAGTAATCATCCTGCTACAGTCGCCATGGAGAACACATCCATCCAGGCCTCACAGGAGAAGTAATCATCCTGCTACACAAGAGAGAAAATCATCTTGTTCCAGTGCGCACCACCAAGGGAGGGTGAGTCACCCTATGGTCGTATGTTGCTCAAATAATAACTGCAAGCCCTGAGAGCTCGCAGAGCTCAATGTATGCAACATGCAGGACCCTTGTACAAGGGTTTCTTGATGACTCCAAGTCGTTTGGGAAAATCACAGATTAGAACTTTCCGTGGGGCTTTGACAAGGTGTATCAACCTGTACATCATCTTAATGCGATGGAGCCTCCTTGCTCATCAACTTACCATATCCCAGATGATGTCTATTTACTAGAGTAATCGACGAATATGGAATTCCTCAATAATCGAATCCCACCTTTGGTTGTTACAAAGAATCACAGTGGTATCCAATGTAAATCCAAACAGCTCACTGAAGAGCTTTCGCAACCAGACTGCCTCACACAAGGTCATGCTAGCAGCAATATATTCTACTACAGCGGTGCTCAAAGCCACCGACTTCTGCTTCCTACTCATCCAGGATATCGAAGCAGATCCCAAGGTGAAACAACACTCAGAAGTGCTCTTATGGTCCACCACACTGCCTGCCCAATCAGCATCAGTATATCCAAGCAGTCTTACATCTCCAGCAGTGTATCTTAACACATTGTACCACGAAATATCTCAGAATATTCTTGGCATCAATCCAGTGAGGCTCAACCAAATATGAGCTCACAATGCTAACTACAAAACATATGTTCGGATGGAGGTTCACTAAGAACATCAATGCGAATGAGTTTATGAAACTCAGAGGCATT